>KZ819885.1:29037-39643 GCA_003144235.1 Violaceomyces palustris | reverse complement strand
GACTTCTTGTTTGGAGAGGGGGAGAGGGAGAGAGCAGGGGGGGGGGGGGGGGGAAAGATGAGGGAATCAAGTTCATTGCTCAAGGAGTCGTCCGGAGAGGGGAAAGGCGAGAAAGGAAGGGGGGAAGAGGGAGAGAGAGAGACATAGAGAGAGAGAGTGAGAGAGAGAGAGAGAGAGAGAGAGAGAGAGAGGGTGAATCAGCCCAAGAGGCAGAAGAGTGTCCACCCCCCCCCCCTGCTATTCCCCCTCAAGTCAGGCGAGAAACAAACCCAAAGGGAGAGAGAGACAAAAAATTACCTCTGCTTCGCTCACGCTCACCTCTTCTACCTACAACATCAAGCCACCCTCAAGGTACGTTGTTCACACGCACACCTCCGGCACCGCATCGCACATTCCCCAAACCGGTCAGCAAAGGAAAAGAAAGATCCAAACTCGCCGTCTCCCTAGGTGGGCCACTCGGAGAGCTCCCCACTTCGACCAAATATCAAACGGGCAAAGAAAGGAAGAGACACAGAGAGAGAGAGAGAGAGAGAGAGAGAGAGGGAGAGAGAGAGAGGAGGCACACTTGGCGGTCGCGATGGTCGCCAAATCAGATTCAACCATACAAGGCTAAGGGGGAGTTGGAGGGTCCACCAGTGAGACAGGTTGACGATCAAGGAGCAATCCAAGCTTGAGCCAGATTGAAGGCGCATCAAGGTCGACCCAGACCAAATCGAATGCTTGGACAGGGCAAAGGAGATGGGGAGAGGACGAGGCGTAACCCTTTTCTATGATGGGCTCTTTGCAAAAGGAGCAAGGAGAAAAGGGTGGCCATGGAAGGGGATGAGGGCGTCAACGCTAGGTGACAGTTAGATTTGGCGAGATCGCGTGGAAAGAGTTGGTCGAAAGAGCTCTGAAGTAGGGCCTTCACGCCATGCAAACAATGGGTCGACAGGGACTAGGGGCTACATGAACCTACAAAGACGAAGGACAAGGGAATAGGAAAGGGGGATGGGGGAGGGATGGGTTTGGGGACAAGGCTTTGGTGCCTCTCTTTTCTTCTCTCTCTTTCTCTCTTCCTTCGCTCGGTCGATACGGTCGAATGGAGCGAGCCCGAAAGACTCCATCCCACCTAGAAGATGGACAGGGGAATTCATCGATTCCCTACCGTGGCCCTCATGCGTAGCGAAGTCAAACGATCTTCTGACACTTCCCGCTTTCGCCGTCCCCCCCCCCCTTCTTCTCACAGATGAAGTTGAACGTTGCCAACCCGGCCACTGGTGCCCAAAAGTCCTTCGACTTCCAAGATGAGCGTCTTGTGTAAGTGTCACTCGTCAAGGATCTATGCGTGGCTCGGTCGCCCGGTACCCCGAGGTTGGATGTTCCGCGGAGGTAGGATGCTCCAAGGCCAAAGTGGGAACGAAGGCGAAGATACGGAGGGAGCATCCCATCCTCTCCGCAACGGGTCGCGACTGGATGGGGTAGGAGAGGATGACATGTTTTTTTTTCTAAAGCAGGTCGATGAGAAAGATGGAATGGGAGGGGAAAGAAGGAGAACGCGTGACGAAAAACATGGTTACTGTCTTGACAACTGACGATGATGGAACCGTTGTCACCACCTTGGTCCCAAACAGTCGCTGCTTCTACGAGAAGCGCATGTCCCAGGATGTTGAGGTCGACTCTCTCGGTCCAGAGTGGAAGGGTTACGTCCTCCGCATCGGCGGTGGTAACGACAAGCAGGGTTTCCCAATGAAGCAGGGTGTCCTCCTCCCACACCGTGTCCGCCTCCTCCTCAGCAAGGGTGACTCGTGCTACCGCCAGCGCCGCACCGGTGAGCGCCGCCGCAAGTCGGTCAGGGGCTGCATCGTCGCCGCCGACATCCAGGCCCTCCACTGCATCGTCGTCAAGCAGGGAGAGCAGGACATCCCAGGCCTCACCGACGCTGAGTCGGCCGTCCCCAAGCGCCTCGGACCAAAGCGTGCCAACCACATCCGCAAGTTCTTCAACCTCACCAAGGAGGATGACGTCAGGAAGTTCGTCGTTCGCCGCGAGGTTCAGCCAAAGAAGGAGGGTGCCAAGCCATACACCAAGGCTCCAAAGATCCAGCGCCTGATCACCTCTCAGAGGCTCCAGAGGTGGGTTTTGTCTCTCTTCCCTCTACTTTTCTTCATCTCTTTTTTTTGTTCTCTTACTGGTGGGCTCTCGAGTCCTCCAGACAAGCGAAGGCTTTTTTTCTATCTTGCAAACGAAAGATGAAGGAACTCGAACTGATCTTGGTGACTACTCTTCGGTTTCCCCCCTTCACAGGAAGCGTCACCTCCGATCCCTCCGCGTCAGGAGGTCGGAGGCCCAGAAGGTCCAGGCTCAGGAGTACAAGGTCGTCCTCGAGAAGCGCGTTGCCGAGAGGAAGGCCGCCGCCAAGGCCCAGCGTGCCGCCCGCAAGACCGGCACCAAGGCCTAAAGAGGAGGAAAAGGGAAGAGATCCACCACCCTCAAACCCTCCTCCTTTACCCCCTCCTACCCCTCCTGATAAGCATGTTGGTATGGGACGGAGAAAGAGAGGGAGGGGAGAGGGTCGGGGAGGTTGGAGGGGAGTTGGGACGGGGAGGTGTTCAATCCCTTTTCCCCTCTCTCCTCTTCCCCTCTCCTTCTTTTCCCCTTCTTCCTTTCCTTCATTCGTCCCTCTCTCTCCTCTTGTAAAACCTTTTTTTCCTTCACCTTTTATTCATCATGCCATCCACGCCCCAAAAACAAAACCAACCCCACGATTTGAATCCTCTTCCTTTTGTGTCTCGTTTGCGTTGCTCGGCAGGAAGAGTGTGGTGGCGTTAGATTCGGGTTTGGATCTGACGGGGTTTCCTACGTCCCTTGCTACATTTTTGTTTCTTCACTCGGATTCGATTTCGGTCGCTTTTTCCCACTCTCCCTCCCCTTGCCTCCCCCTGATCACTTGACATCGGCTCCCGCCATGGCGCGCCTCTTGTTCCTCTCCTGCTCCAAGGCCTCCTCCCTCTCCTGATCATCCGTCTCGGCATCCCAGGGCCATCGGATCGACTCTCCATCCGAGCTCATCCAGGGCCACTTCTTCCTCTCCAGCTTGTTGGTCTTTGTGTTGGGGATCAGGCACGAGTGTTCCAGCCTCACGCACCTCTGATGTTGGGACCTCCAGAGTTCCTCCTCCGCATGCTCCTCCTCCTTCTTCCCTTGATCCTTCGCTTTCAGGTTGGGGATCGAGATTTCGGAAATCCTCCTGACTAGCTCGCGACAGAGCCTTGCGACGTTCTTGGTGTCGTCCAGTCCGCAGTGTTGACGTCCTTCAAACTCTCCGAGACCGAGGGCCCTGAGGAGACCTTCAAGGGTGCGGTCAGTGACCACGACGCTGGAAGGTGGGGTGGTGCTCGGAGGCGAGGGAGGAGGCGATCTTCCGGTCGGAGCAGAGACCACCTGGAAACCGTCATGCCCTCCGAACACGACTACGCCACCATCTACCTTGGGTCGAGAGCTGGTGGCACTCGAGCTGACTTTGCACAAGCGTTCCGCCTCCAAGAAATCCGGCGTCGCACGTCTGATGTCGATCAGGGGCCCTCTGAGGAAGAAGGGCGGGAGCTTATTCGCCAGGAAAGGGTACCTTTTGCCAGTGCTTGCCCCCGGCTCGCCATCAACGATCGAGCTGATGTGACTCTGCTTGATCACAAAGTCGCGCAGGTCGTAGGGTCCATGGGTGACCCAGGTGACGCCGGAACGGAGCCTTGTGTTGTACATGGGACAGCTGCTGGAAGCAGTCTCCTGCTCGAGGAGGTCGTGCTCGTTTAGGAAGGAGTACAGCTTTTCCACAACTGACGGCCAGCCGGGAGCCGAATCTATCTGACTCTGCAATCAGAAGGGTTTTCACGTCGGGTTCGGCAGGGTAAGAGAAGAGTCAAACAGTTAAGGATCGAACGCTGGGAGGGAGGCTTATCTTTGTGGAGGAGGTAGGGAATTGAAAACATCTTCCTCACCTGCTCGATGCCGGTCAACTCCCTGCAGAATTTGGATAGCGTGGGTCTCCATGAAGGCTTCACGTAGGAATGGAAGATGTCCTTTACTTCGACCGAGGGCGGCCTTCTCTTCCCTTCCTCTTCATCACTCTCTCCAGCTTCGCCTTCTATCCACTGCAGCATGACGACAGGGAATTCGATGACTTTTTTTTTTTTTTTGGGGGGGGGGGGGGGGGGGGGGGAAGGAAGGAATTTACAACAGGTTGGGATTGGTAAAGGGAGAACGGACGAGCCTGTAGAAAACGATCTCGATCCAAACCTCACTCACTCTCGTTGGGATAGTCGTAGCTGTTCCTGAATGCATGGCCCTTATCGTTCGACTTCTTCTGCTTGATCATGTCCTCTGGCAGGTACCTCCTCGTCCTCTCGCATGTTGCCTCGACGTCGAGGACGAGGAACGTATCATACTCAGGCTTCCATGAGTATCTCATCTCGAGCGAAGGCTCTTCTTCATCGAGACCTTGGCTGGCTCCATGCTGTCTCACGTCGGACTGTTTGGCTTGAGCCTTCTTCAACCTATGACGAAGCTGAGGTTTGTAGCCGGTGCTGTCGAGCCCGAGCTTCTTGAGATTGAGCCTGAGCTCTTCCACCGTCATTGAGGCCGACATGGCTGAAGCAAAAGAGAAAACACCAGGATCCTTCTCACCCTCGTCTCAATTTTCGCCCAACTTCCTCTTGATCTTTTCTTTCTTTTGTTTATTCTTCGTTTCTTCCTTTCTTCTTCTTTTGGTAGGGTGTATGCGCCAGTTTACAAAGTGAGGGTGAGGGGGGGAAAGGATTCAAGAGAGGGATACAAACTTCTCCCTTCCTTTTTACTTCTATCGATTCTGTAAAGGCCCAGCCTCTCGCAGGGAGCGTTGAGATCTATCAGCGTGGAAGCCCTTCGGGACCTGCGCAGGAGTCAGCCGTCCATGGTCGAGCCTTTTCTCTTTTGATTTTTGCTTTCCCTTTCCTTGACCTTGAAACCCTTCCCTTTGCTCCTTCAGATCTCCCTCTCTGTTTCGAACTTCCCTGTTCTAGCTACTTCACTTGGTCGACCCGATCCCAAACCCCCTTGCCGTCTTCCTCTCTCCGCGTGATGATTGTTTGTGTGTTTGTGTATATGTATCTCTGAGTGTGTGTGTATATGGGTTCCTTGAGTGACGGTTGGCCCTGATCCAGAGTCTTCTCAAACGAGGTCGTTCTTGGATAGGGGACAGGAGAGCGAAGAGAGAGAGATAGAGGTAGAGGCAGAGAGAGAAGGAGGGAGGGAGGAGGTGGCGAGAGAGCAAAGTGTTAATGAGGGACTGACCATGAGAAGAAGAACAAGCCATCCTTTACGTTGTCGCAGTCGTTCGTCACGTGACCTAGAGGTCGTCGTACACGCCTTGGAGGTCCAGCTTTGGACTCGAGTCGCGTCTTGAGCAGGGCAGTGGGTGGGAGAGCAACACCACAATTTTCCTCTGCTCGACTTGGACGACGACCACGACTTCAACACAAGACACGCAAGGTCCGTCCGTGAAACCATAGACGGGCATACACTCCCATATCCGAATCGTCACTCCTCCTCCTCAGCCATCCCTCAGCTCGAACTACCGCTGGACCTTCAACCCCACCTCCGAGCACAAAGCCATCCAGGAACCGCCTCAAAAGGCCAACTCGAGAAAATGCACATCACGGAAGAGATCTCAGAGGAGGAATGGACGTGAGTCTTGCCCGAAAGAGAAATCAAATCGAGGAGGTCTCGTTTCCCTGCAGCATCTCTACTGAAAATTGAGCGCCGAAACTCTGGGCACCCTCTCTCCACCCTCTTCGTTCGAACCCTCCCCTAGCACCATCTACACCGACATATGCGACACCTTGGACCCGAGGAACGAGCTTGAGAGGCTCAGGAAGATTGATCAGACCATCAAGGAGGCTGACGCTAGGAGGAGGAAGGAGACCGAGGAGATGGAGGCTAGGATCATTGGTGAGTGAAACCGATCGAATGGTTGGACTCTGTCGAGTGGGGTGAGAAGAGGATGGGATAGGGTTCGAGTATGGTCTCGATGTTCCTCTCTTTCGATCTCGATCTCGATTCCTCTCTCACATACGCCCATGGTTGGGAATCCATCGAGATTGAAAACGGGACCGGAAGTTGTGGAAAGGGCGGAGGGGATCGAACAGACATGGGCGAAAGATGAAGCCCATTGGGAACTGATCCCAATTACAACCTCTCTGGAACGAAACCCGTCCTTCCGAAACCATCAGCGCTCCACCAGAGCCTCCAAGAGCTCCAGAGAGCCTCGTCTCGTCAATCGGCGGATTGGAAGTCTTCGAAATCCCACGTCGAGACCATGGCCAAGCTGGACAATCAGAACTTTGACCTGGCCAAGAGGCTCAACGAGGACGAGTCGAAACTCTCGGCTCTCCAGACCGAACTCAACGAGTTGAAGGGCGAGTACGAAGAGGTGGAGGGAGCGGATGTCGAGGACGAGGTCCAGATGGACAAGGATGCGTGAGTTCACCTCTCCCCTTCTCTTTCCCCCTTCTTCCTCCTCCTCTCCTTCTCTCCCTCTCCCTCCTTTGAAGTTTTTCATGATCAAAGCTTTTGAGACGTTTTCGAATCTGAACCAGAAATGGAATTCCCCCCCCCCCCCGGTTCCCCCATATCAACCTTCAAAGGATCGCTCTCCGCCTCTTCCGATCCCTAGGTTTCCTACCATCCCAAGATCCAACCCCCCCTTCCTCAACGTCAGACGGGAACCCGATCAAGACCAGCAACGATTTGTTGAACTACACCACCATCCTAGTAAGATCCGACAAGAGGAACGCAGCCTTACCCTTCGAAGTGACGGACGAGAAGATCTCCCAACTAGGCATCTCTCCCTTCGTCCTTGCCGATCAACTATGGAAGGCCTCGGATTGATAAGCGCCCTCCCCCTTTTCCTTTTTCTCTCGAAATCCTTCCGATTCCCACCACCACCACCACTCTCGTACTTGCAGGGTGTGTGATGAGGTGAAGCGATTCCTTCCACATGTGTCCCCCTTGCCTTCCCTTCCCTCCTCCTACGAGGGTCTGTTTTCCCTTCTATGTACCAACATGATTACAAGTCCTCCCCTCCCCTCCCTCCAAACCCCTCCACCCAGATACCAAATGATTCCCATTGAAAGAGAAACCACCCACCTACTCCTAACGATCGCTGGAACGAAAAAGGATATCCTCTGCCTTCAGGAGCTTCGGATGGGGAGGTGGGCATTACGGTTTTCAGGGGGTTCCTTTTCTTCCATCATGGGCTTCCTTCAACATCCCCCGCCTCCCTTCCCTCTTCTTTTCATCTTCGATCGAATAAGTCATGCGGGCTTCGTAGGCGAGATTTAACTATTGTACAGGGAGAACAGGTAGGCTTCAAGGGAGAGGAGGAGGCGGGGTTTCGAGAGGAAGGGAAACGTGCTCCAGGAGGGAGAAGGTCTTGGGGGATGGGATCTTGACGATGGCCAACTTTTTTTCCGTTCCAGATTTCTAGAATTACCCCCTGTCCACTTCCCCTTTCCCCCAGGTTCCAGATGGACTTGAGGTGGGGTGAGAAGGCGGCAAGAGATGGTTGGTCCGTGAAACGTGAAGGATGGGGGAAAGGGCGGGGTTCAACACTCGTTTCGACGCTCTATTTCCACTTCCTTTTTCAAACGCCTCCGTGACCTTCACCAGCATTGACGGCGGCGTGGATCGAGTCTCCGAGGAGGATGGCCGTCGAGAAAGCGAGGACCAGCAGGGCCTGGCCTACGACGTCGACGGTGGAGGAGACGTAAGGGAGGCAGTAGATGTCCGGGTCGTAGTCCCTGGACCAGAGTAGCAGGCAGATGACGTGGGAGAGGAAGAGGGCGAAGAGGACCGAGGCCAGGGAGACGAGCGAGTAGGTGAGGGCGAAGGGCCATCCGAAGCTCATCTCGCCAGAGGCCCAGACGAGGAGGATGAAGGTGACCTCGATGGTCACGCCGATGCTCAGCAGCGTGGCGGGGACCAGGAAGCCCTCGGTCGGCTTCGTGGTCAGGATGGCCTTGAGACTTTTGAGCAAGCCGATCGCACCGCCGTTCTGACCGGCTTTGGCGATCCTCCTCAGGTCGGCCGAGCCCTGGCCCGAGTGGAGGGCGGTGCTGATCCTGGAGGCGAAGATGGCGGCGCAGGCACCTGGAAGGCCAGTCATGACGGGCGCCAGGAGGGCGAAGCCCTGGTACTTTAGGACGAAGCTGTCCAAGACCAGGCCCGCTCCCGACGAGATGAACATGGCCACGAGCAGCGGTACCCAGCCAGAGGTCAGGAGCTCCCTGACGTATGCGTTCCTGTAGGTGACGATGAAGAAGCTGATGCACGCCACGACCAGGATGGCGAGGATGATGGTGGCGAGGAAGGTCCCCTCGAAATGGGCCAGGAGTGACGCCAGCAGGCCCATGAGGGTCAGGGTGAGAAGGTCGCCCAGCGAGGCGGCCAGGGGGCTGGCGATGTTGTCCGGGTTGCCGCCCATCCTCCTGGCCACGACCACCAGGGCGCACATGAAGCTGCCCAGGATGGCCGAGGAGAGAGAGGCGGAGAGCATGCCGGTGGCGATGACCAGCACAAACTCAAAGTAGCTGTTCTTGAGCTTGAGGGCGGGGTCGACAGGCGGCTTGGGATGCTTGTGGATGATCCTGCGTGCCTCGATCCTTCCCGCCTCTTGGCCGGTGACGTGTCGCCTCCTCCTTAGCCTGGTGAGGACGATGCTCACCGCGCTTCTGGCGATCCTGTTGAGGACATCGGTTTGGCCCCCTGCATCGCCAACCGCCCCGCCGCCCACCTCACCGATCATCTTTGCCGGGACCCTGTCGGATGCGTCGTTTGTCGGTGTGAGGACGCCGAGGACGAAGGCCAGGATGCCGGCAAAGCTGGAGACGATCAGGGCCTGAACCTGAAGGAGGGCCATGTTGCCCTTGATGAGCGTCTCGCGGGTCCTCCTGATGTCCAGCTCGCCAATGTTGGCAGAGGTCGACATCCTCAGAGAGAGATTCATCTCGAGGTTGCCCTTCATGTTGAGCAGGATGGGGACCAGGATGAACAGCTTATCGACTTTGACAAAGACCGGCCAGCGGGCGAGGTGGACGAGGAGCTCTCCGGAGAAGACAAGGCTGAACAGGGAGAGGATGAGGGTGGGGAGCGCCTCTCTGGCGATCTCCCAAAACCTGGAGAGGGTGCCGCGGGATTTGAGCCTCTTTGAGCTGCCCGCCGTCTCCCTCCTGTCGACAAAGCCAGCGCCTTGCCTGGCCGAGTTGGCTCCTCCCCTTCCTCCACCACCGTGGTGACCGACAAGGGGCCCACCGTTGACACCGACGAAGGCAGACTCGTCGGCAAACTCGTCTTGTCCATCGAGATCGTCCTCGTCGTCCTCGTAGAATCGAGGCGACTTTTGATTCCCTCTGCCAAGGAAGGCCGGGGACCTGGTGGAGCGCTCCTGGTACTTTGCCCTTCTCTCCTCCCTGTCGTACTCGTCCGAGAGGCGAGAGACCAAGCCTGCGGCTTCTTCGGAGGCATCCGACCTGGACGAGATGCTGGCACCGTCGTCCTCCTCCTCCTCCTCCTCCTCGGCGTCTCTTTCGACAGAGTGCGTAAGGTGACGGAGGAAAGGAGGAGATTGGGATTGAGCTTCCTTATCTTGATCTAAGTCGAGGTCATGGCCAGCAGTGTCCTCCTCCTGGTATGGGGTGGTGTTGGCTTCTGAAGAGGGGGCCACTCGTTGGTCGCTGTGAATGGTGTGCAGACTGTGGACGGATCCCCTGTGGGATGGTGGATTGTGATCGTGGTGAAGCTGGCTTCTACTCTTTCCTATATCCGGGGGTCTGAGGTTTGGAGTCTCTGCCATACCTTGGCTGATGTCGCACTAAGGGGATAGGAAAGGGGAGGGACAGGGGTGGAGGGAAAGAAGAAGGGAGGGGGGGATGGGATCTGATCTTGCGTTTGGCCAAAGTTTTTCCCAGCCTTGTTTGGGTGGGCCTCTGGTGAGGGGAAGGATGATGACGAGGAGGGCGGAGAGGTAGGTGGTGGGAGGAGAAGTAGGGAGGAGGGGGAAAGATGTGATGGGGTTGTTGAGGTAGTGGGAGTGGAAGGGGGAGAAGGGAAAGAATACAAAGCAAGATGAGAGATAAAGCGAGAAAGCCTGAATAAGACCTTCTGCATAGTATGATATTTTGATTTGGTTGCGGGTGGAGGAGAGGTGAAGTGGGGGGTTGGTGGTCCGCCCGTTCTCGTTTGGTTTTACTTGCTTTCCTCCCACACACACACACCCCCTTTTTCTTTTCGTTCGGCTTTGAAGCTGATCTGTTTTGAGAGCCGTTCGTCGAGAGAGGGAAGACGTTTGTGGTCACGCTCGTGTGATTGGGGAACGAGAGGGGGGGGGGAGGGGGGGGGGGGGGGGGGGGGGGGAGGCAGGAGAAGCGGGAGAGGAGGAGGGAGCGGAGAGAAGGGTGTATGGACGGGGATGGCGGTTGTTGACCACCGTCAAAGTCCATGCTGTGACTACCTCGATTATGATTCGCATTTCATTCATGATTGTTATTATCCAGCGGCGGATGGTCATCAACGATGGTTCACGTTTATCATTCAT
>KZ819885.1:0-29027 GCA_003144235.1 Violaceomyces palustris | reverse complement strand
CGAGAGAGGGAAGACGTTTGTGGTCACGCTCGTGGGGGGGGGGGGGGGGGGGGGGGGGGGGGGGGGGGGGGGGGGGGGGGGGGGGGGGCAGGAGAAGTGGGAGAGGAGGAGGGAGCGGAGAGAGTGGTGGATGGACGGTGATGGCGGTTGTTGACCACCGTCAAAGTCCAGGCTGTGACTACCTCGATTATGATTCGCATTTCATTCATGATTGTTATTATCCAGCGGCGGATGGTCATCAACGATGGTTCACGTTTATCATTCATGATCTAAATTCACATTGGTGATTGTCGTTATCCTTTTTCTAGTCGAGGTTGACGGTTCATTCCAGTCACTCGCTGACTGCGTGTGAGCGGTGTGTGTGTGTGTATGTGTGTGAGAGAGAGAGAGAGAGAAGAGGGAGAGAGAGCAGAATCGGAGGATCGCGAGGGTTGGGTTGGATTTCCAGGATGATTTCATCGATTCACATGAGGGGAATTTCAAAGTCGAGTCTCACGGGCGGGTGAGCGGGGTTGGTCGGTTCGGTCGACTCTTTTTGTGATTTGACCCTGGTGGTGAGCACCTCGAATTTCATGGGCAACCCAAAGTTGGAGCAGGCTTTCTCACGTTCGAACAGCGATTTGACTCGGAACATGGTCGGTCTGTAGGGTCGCAGTAGCGAAGAACGACGACCGCTCGATTCGAGACTTGGTTGGTCGAACCACGGAAAGAAGGGAATGCCTTTTTGCCTTGATCATGATTCGACACTCACTCGCTTCTTAGGACTACTCCTTACCACTCGCTGCCACCATCCTCACCACGCACTCGAGAGGGAGAGAGCACGAGAGGGAAGACGGAGCCAAAAGAAGAAGAAAGAAAGAAAGAAAGGGCGAGTCCGAGTACTTTTCGCTTTCTCCTCTGAACCCAACCCATGATCAAGTAGAACGAGCAACCCCCATCCACGGACGTCCATGCGCTGCACTCTACATAACAGACATACTGACTGGTTGTGTGTGCATACAACCTCTTGTCACTCTCACCAGTTTACACGATAGCGCTCACCTTCACACACAACTCTGGTTTCGGCTCGGCGGTCGAGTTCCAAGTGGCCACAACCCCTGACTGAGAAAATTGGATTGCCATGCGGCTGACCTCTTTTACGTACGAGTCGCAAAACAAGCTCGGGTTTTCCCGTCGACGAGATTTACCGCTCTCTCGCATTGGATCACTCCCCCTAAACCTTTTTTTCTTTTTTTTTGGGATTCGAATCTTGTTTCCCTTGTCTCTCTCACTTTTCTGCATTTCTTGTTTTGTTTTGTTTTTGTTTTTTTTTTTTTGAGTGCTTTTCGCTTTCCGTCAGTCTGTATCGCAGACCACCCCTCTGGCGTTTGATCCCATTATGAATCTGATTAAATCCCGCGTCGTCGTCGTCGTTGTTTTTTTTTTTCGTTCCGATTTTTAGGGTTCCCCTTCGCCTTCCCCCTCTCCTCCCGGGATGAACGTTACCAGGATCGTGATTAAAAATGGATAGATGAAAGAGAAAGGTGAAAAGGGATGGCAAGGAGTGCTGCAGCAGAGGATATCGCCAAGTCAAACTCATTAACCTTGCTGCAGTTCGAATCTCAGACGCGGACCGGAACAAAGGTTCGTGTCTGCATCGCGAGCGAGATAGGAGCTTGATTGAAACAGGGGAGGGCAGGGGGGGTTGGGGGGGAGGGAGGAGGGACCAAGTCGGCCAGGGTCGTGTGGTCCTCCCCCCCTTTAGTTCCAGGCACCACCATGGAAAAGGAATATTCGATCTTGCGAGGACTCCATCTGATCTAAAACTTTCATGAGCTAGCCCTTGGAGAATTCAAACCTCCTCCTAAACCCCATGTCGAGAATCACCACTCGAAGGGAGACTGGTCACTCGGCGAAGAGCATACAGCTCGCGTACATCCCATCAATATCTCCAAGGAAGGAAGAAAGAAAATGAAAGAAATCAATCGACAAGGTGTGTGTGTGTGTCTTCCTCCGGCTTCCTTTCGACCGGTAACAGATCACCGACTCCTGACACTTTTGACTTTCAAGTGAATACGGTGTCCGAGCTACATTTCTGCCCCCACCCCCCCCCTCCTCGTTCTCTACCGCCGAATATCTTTCTTTTCACTTGTTCCCGCCCAGCCATCCAAACTTCGACTTCATCACCGACAAGACCACGGTGAACAAGACCTTGAGACCACGAAGACCCTCGCTTGTCGTCCTACACCCAATCCTTCCCCACCTTAGCCTCCCACACCGAGATTCGAAGAACCGAGAGCAATATCCCCTGTTTCTGATCGTTGGAACCATGCCTAACCAACCACTCGCTGACGGATGCTCACGTAGTCAAGGGGATCAGAGAGAGAGAGAGAGGGTGGGGGAGAGAATCTCCCCTGTTCCCTTTGACGTCCGTCTGTGCGTCCCGTCAGTCTGTCAATCCAGCGTGTGCACGCGAAACAGCCAAGGTGGGGGTGTAGTGTCACAGCATACATACTCCACGCACTGGACAAGTTCAATCAGTAACAGGAGCTCGTGAACGAATTCCAACGACCGAAACGGTACCACTGAGCCTTCTCTCTTCTACGCATCGATCCTGTACCTTGGACTGGACTGTGACCGGCAATCTCGTCTCGGGGTCTCTATCGATGCAAAAGTCGTATCCGCTTCCCCCACCCACCTTCTTCTCTCCTCCCCTCTCCCAGCTTCCAGTTTCCCCCCCACCCTGGAGGGTGCCCACAGGAACAAGCAATGGTAACGTCCTCGTGAGGTTGGCTTTTTTTTTTTTGGGTGCGGTGCGGCCACTGGAAACTCAACGGTCGACTACCACCAATTCGAGGGGGAGTGATGGTTGGCTTCTCGTGGGGGCACGCGCACCCGCCTGCACAGGCTCGTGTGGACGAGAGTGGTTGCAGCAGGAGAGAGAGTGGAAGGAGGTGGTGGAACAAGTGAGCGGAAAACCCTCATCTTCTCTCTACCCAGTCCCTATTGTTTTTGGCTCGGAACGTCCATAGGTATGCTACGGCCGGCCCTCGTGACCATCAGATCTCGAGAAGGGAAGGGGGGGGGGGGGGGGCACAAAGACGACGACCAACCTCGACTCGGACCGTTCCACATTCCTCGAGGTTGACCCTACGCTATGTTACCTGTGATTTTATTGACTACGACCTCCCTCAACTCGATTGCCCCGGCTAAGAGCTCGTTTCAAAATCCTAGCCTCGAGACCCGATCCACCCGTTCGCAACACACTCACCATCCCTCCGCTCACTCGTCGTCCGAGAGTGGATCAACCTGGTGGTGGTCTTCGTCCTTTCCCACCCACACTCCTTTGGCCTGGTTTGCTTTTTTTTGCATTTGGGCCATCCTGACGACCAGCCATCCTCGTTGGGCGGTCAGATCCTCCGGATACGACTATGTTTGTGAAAGCGAAAATAAATCGTCGCGAAAAGGCACGAAAAAAGGAAGCAACAAAAAAAGGAAAGGAAAAAAAATAGAAACAGAAGAAAAAGGGACGAAAAGGAAGGCTGAGAAATCGCGCCCAGTCTGTTAAGGAACTGTAGAGGGGAAGAAAATCAAAAAGAGAAGGTAGAAGGGGCAGACACAAAAGAAAAAGAGAAAGAAATCGGAAGATAAAAAAGATTATTAATAATCGTGC
Organism: Violaceomyces palustris; assembly: GCA_003144235.1. Taxonomy (NCBI): domain Eukaryota; kingdom Fungi; phylum Basidiomycota; class Ustilaginomycetes; order Violaceomycetales; family Violaceomycetaceae; genus Violaceomyces; species Violaceomyces palustris. Next base: position 25,375 of record KZ819885.1, on the reverse strand, counting down.
GGTCGGGAGGAATCGAACATCCGTTTCTTCGGCCACAACGAAGTATAATAACCACTATATGACGACCGCAACGCAACCCGATTGATGGCTCACTTGGCTATTCATATCGGTTGACCTTTGTGTGAAAATGGATAGGTATATGAGCTCGAATTTAATTACCATTCCGAGAAAATAAAAGGCTTCTTTCTTGGCACATGAATTGATAAAAAGAATGCGGTCGGGAGGAATCGAACATCCGTTTCTTCGGCCACAACGAAGTATAATAACCACTATATGACGACCGCTCTGGATTATTGCTAATTTGGCTAACCAGCTGGATATGCCGGGAACGAACAAATTGAGACTATAAGGATAAGAGAATTAAAGCGGGGTTGACCAATCTTACTTCGCTTTGCTTTCGCAATCCCAGTCACTTCCACCTTGCCACCTTGTGGAGGCATCACCACTCAACCGTGCCCGGTTTTGGACCCAGTCAGAGTCATCCGGTAATGACAAGTGCTGAGTTCAAGGAGTGATCAGAGTCATCATCGTGCAGATCCCGTCAGTCAGTGCCATCCTCCAACAGTTTCGACCTTGGAGGGCTGGTTCAAGAGGGTCGCCCCTTCCCCTTCCCCCACCAATCTTCATACATCTTCCCCGCCTCCTCTCTGCTGCGCAAGAGTCCTCTGATGGCCCAACAGTCGGCTTCCACTTGTACAGCCAATCCTCTTCTCTCCAGACATTGACCACCACCACCCACACGCATACACACACCCGCTCACACCCCACTACAGCCTCACCTACAAACGGCCAAGTAAAAACCAACCATGCCCAGCTCGATCTTTTCGAAAAAGGGCGACGGCGACAGCCAAAGCGATCGAGAAGGCCTCTACGACGAAAACGAATACGAGGATGACGAGCTCTTACCAGTCTACGGCGAGCAGATCGACGGCTCGCCCATGCAGGTCCACGAGCTGGTCCATAGGAACCGGAGGATGGCCGACCTGGTGACCAAGGAGGAGCTAAAACTCAGGCCTCACATCTTTGCCCAGTACATCTACCAAAGGAGGCAATACGCTAGGAAATCCGGCGAAGACGAAGAGACCTCCTCCTCCTCCCATCCCGAATCGATCAAGCCGAGCGAGAAGGGTAGCGGCATCGTCGGTGCTGGTGATGCTGGTGAAAGTACATCGACGAGGGAATCGGGACGGCTGATCGGACTGTTCAAATCCATGGGCAAGAGCAAAGGGAAGAGTAAGGAGACCCACTCCAAGGTGGCCGAAAACGAGATCATGCTCTACGTCGACACCGGGAGGGTCTACTGGCCCGGCCAAGAGGTCCAAGCCGTGGTCCGGATTCCAGAGGCTTACTTGGAAGACGGCCTTTTCGAAGAGGTAGTCTGCGAACTCAAGGGGGAGATCAGGACCTTTGCTGTCACCACTGACGGTCAAGGCAATCAGCTTGTACACGTAAAGACCCAGACCATGTTCAAGAATCGGGTCACCGTCTTTGGTGGTGGCGGCGAAAATGAAACTACCCATGATCGGGACGACCTTTCCGAGGACGTCCCTTTTTCCTCTTTGGCGAGTATCTCCCCCTTCACAGGACCGGAAAGCGAGATTGTCCTCTCTAGCGGTAGGGTTTCCAAACTGCGGGCATGGTGCTTCTCCTCCACCCTGCCCCAGACCTACACAGCGCAAGTCAAACACAGCGAAACCGAATGCCCCTTACCCCCAACGTTCCGAGGCAGGGGGCTGGACCATAGAAGCAACTGGGTCCTCTACTGCGTCAAGGTGACAGGTAAAAAGCGTGGAATCAAGAGAAACTTTCGTCGCTGGATCCCCATCTTTGTGATGTGCTTTGACCTTCAAGAGAACCTCCTAACCATCCCAAGAACCTTGGCCCCACCGGTCAAGTCGAGTCTGGAGCGGCACAATCTTTCGGACCCGACTGTTTGGTACACGCCGCCGCCAGGGTGGAGTTGCTACCTCTTTGGCCAAAAGTTGAAAAAGAACGTCTTGAAGGAGAAGGGGACCATCATGATGGCGCTCTACTTTCCGGACCTTTCCAAGACTCTCGTATCGGAGGGGACGAGCTCGAGGATCCCCTTCATCCTTCAGGTCCAGGTCTTTGCGAAGCTTCGGGAGAGCTTACTACCAGCTCCCCCGGCCCTGGCCATCGGCAACAAGCAGCAGCCCCAGCCGGGGGGGTCCAACCCCAGTCTGGAAGAGGGTCAGGCTTCGTCGACCTCGTCCGATCCTTCCTCCTCCAATAACCTCGCGTCCGCCGAATCGATCCTCCCCACCTTGCCCTGCATTGGAGCCGGGGAAAATCACCCTCACTTCGTAGCCAAGAGGACCGAGTGGTCCAAAGCAGCAGGTATCAGTGAGACGACCGTCTCCCACTTCAAGGTTGGAGTGGAATGGGATCAAGGCCACCTGCTCTCCTCCTCTCCCGAGCGAGAAGCAGGTGCGGGAGTGACTCGAGACGAGACTCTCGCCGACACTATCGCAAACTCGACGTCGTATGGCTGGACCAACCCCGTCCCGTTTACCCCAACCGACACCCTCCCTTCCTCGGATTCAAGCGGTGAGGTGGCGTCAGCAGAGGCTGCCCCGATCGATTTCCAGCCCACCCATAGCCAGACCAGGTTCTTCTTCCCCCACTCGGCGCCAACCAAGCCCGAGACGAAGAAATCGCACGAGTACCACGTGACAAGGTGCAGCCTCTCTGGTCGAATCAAAACCACGGACCTGAGCCCGACCATCGAGACGAGCCACCTCAAGACGAGCTACAGGATCGACTTCAGGTGGAACATGAACAACCAGATCGTCTCGAATGGCAATCTCAAGGAATCCATCTGCGACTTCAGGGTTGGGACTGGAGTGATCCGACCGGATACACGCGTGAGGGCGGATGGTGCTCCTCCTGCTCCCCCTTCCTCCGAACCCGCCCAATACAGGATCGTCCGAGGAGGAGGAGGAGGGACGGGGGGACCAGAGGCTGCCGCAGCAGGTACCGAACGCCAAGAAGCCGACCTCGATTTCAGGATCAAGACCGCACTCGAAGTCGAACTCCTTGGCGGGGAGGAGAGGTACCAAAAGTTGAAATCCCTGTCAGGCGAGAGGTTCAAACTTGGCGGCGCTGGCGGCTCTGCTTTCCATATCGACGAGAAGGGACACATGCAGTAAAAAGGGGGGATATCCACCGTATTTGAACGCTTACCCATCCATCCACCTTTGGAGAGGATCACGATGGTACTTGATTTCAAGGCTTCAATCTTTTCTCGAGCCTTTCTCATGTAGTTATGTGGTGCTGGGGATGGAAATGGCCTTGAAGGCTAGATTGAAAACCATGTCAAATGTCCCAACGTGTTTTGCCTCTCTGATTCTTCGACGATTGCTTGGAAAAATGGGCTCCAGAATTTGTCACTAGGATGAATCTCGGTGGCGCACTAGAGGATGTTTGGGCTCAAGCTTTGTTCTTGCATTTCAAGGATCTCTCTCTCTCTCTCTCTCTCTCTCTCTCTCTCTCTCTCTCTCTCTTTCTTCGAGCCTAGGCACTTCCTCCCTTTCTGTCGGGGTGAGGCAACCCAGCAAGTGAAGTGCGGGGGGGAACGGAGTCTCGAACCATTTCTGATCCCCAACTCCCGCGTTGCCATCATCTGGGCCTCTTTTCATCCCTTTTGGACTCTTTCTGGTTTCCCCCCCACCGGTGAAAAGAAAGTCGGAGCATGGCAAGCTGTCCCGTCTGTGCAACCCGATTCGGAACGTGGTCGGGTCCGTGGAGAGGGAGCGCGGTAAGGGGAAGGAAGAAGAACCAGATTGGATGGTTGATGTACTTGAGTGGATTGCAAGTGGCGAGCGAAGGGTTTCTCTTTTTTTCTTCCCCCCCTTCCCCGCCTCTTTACGCAACAACTCAGCTGGTAGGATCGCCACCTGGTATCGCTCCTCCTCGTCCTCCTCCTTGAGAGTTGGTGCTCTTCTTCTCCTTTCCTCGGTTCCTTCCACCTCCACCGCCTCCCGGGGGTTTGCCCTTCTCCCCTCTCCTGTCTCCCGCTTTGCTCGCTTGACCCTTCACCGTTGCCGCAGGTGCGATTGGAACGTCCGAGCCCGGCGCTCCGTCCCCAGCTGGCGCTGGGGTTGTCCCTTGCTTCTCCTTGCTGGCGGTGGTATGGTGATCCCTGGTCAAGATCATGAACTTTCCCGGTTGCGGCTGAGGGGCTGAGGAGCCTACCGTGTTGGATTCCTTGCCGGCGCCTTTCTTGCTTCTCTCCCTCTCCCTCTTCGAAGGCTTTGCCTCTCTCTCCTTTGCCAACGCCGAAGAAGAAGCGACGTCCGCCTTTGATCCCTTGCCTCTGGGTCCTTTGGGAGCAGCTGAGGGACTCTGACCGGGTCCCTCGTCGGGTTCATCGTCGATCCTGGCCGCTCCAGCTTTTTCATTCTCCTTGCCCTTCTCCTTGCCGTCCGCTTTGGCTCCTTTGCCACCCTTGGAGGGCTTTGCCACTGAACCGAGGGCACCGGAAAGAGCAGCCCCGAAAGCGCGACTGGCAGCTGCCTCGGCTATAGCTGCGGCTCGGATGGTCTTCTTGGATGCTTCGGACTTTTGAGCTTTGGTATCCGAGGACTTTTCGCTGGCAGCCGTTGCGGCCTTGTCCTTTACGGATGAGGCGGAAGCTTGAAGCGCTTCTGCTTTGGCCAGTCTTCTTTGTTGGATTTTCAAGCGCTTGATCTCGTCGGCGGTCATTGCCTTCTTGCTGCCTTCAGCCATCTTAGCCGCTTTGGAACTTGCCTTGCTCGACTTGGAAGCCGAGGCTGCAGGCTTCGCGTCTGGGTACTGGTACTTGTAAGGGTTGCGGTAGGCTTTGGCAGCTGCCATGGCGGCCGCTTCGGCTTTGAGAGCCTTTTGTGCTCTGAGATGCTCCAGCAGAGGCGTCGACTTGCCGATCGCCTCCTTGTCGGGCTGCGATGTAAGGTGAGCTGGTAGATTCGCGCATCATCGTTTCAGTATCCGCATCTAATCTCATCGTTACGTGAAAGGCAGAGAGAAGAGTTGGACGACTCACCCATGAGTTGAGCGTCGGTCTTATTCTCTTCCTTCTCCATGTTAGAAGCCTCCAAGGACTTGACGAATGCGAGATACTCTGCTTCTGCAAGGTTCATGAAGGGAAAGGACGAGCATTCATCCCCAGTTCGGGTTCACAGTCCAATCGAGGCAGGCGAGGAAATGAGAGAAAACGTACCATCATCGATAGTACCCTGCTTTGCGTCTTGTTTGCGTCGCTTTTCGGTTGGGACTTTCTGGTATGGTGAAAACTCGACTACCGCAACGCTCTCGTTACCTGCCAATCGCGAGCAGGAAGGGGAACGAAATGACGTTGATGCCCACAGTCAGTCAATCTTCTTTAGATTTTGAGGTGTTATCTTCATTTACTCACCTTTGCTATCGCGGAAGATGTGTCCATCGAACCCCTTGTGAAACTCGACCACTTGGGCAGGGTTCAAGAAGCGAATGTATGCCCGTGAATGGACGTTTTCCTTGTTCACATTGCTGGGAGACAAGGCCAGCTTGTTTCGCTGTCAGTGACCTTGCTCTTTCCCGTCGCGATTCAAGGATGGAAGCTCACCTTGGCCGAAGCTTCCCCGGCACGTATGCTTTGTAGTCGATCGTCTGGTCCAAGCTGCTCATCGAGCTGCTTGCAGATCTGTCCTGATTGGCTGCGATGGCGTCTTTGAGTTCTCTGGCCTGAGCGGCATCTCGGACCCAGGCAGATACACTGCTCCAGAAGACCTGCTCTGGTAAGTTGGGTGGAAGTCGCCTGACGATGACCTTGGTCTTGGCTTTGGATTTCTGCTGCTTTGCTTCCTTGTCCTTCTTCGACCTCGACCTTTTCTGCCGCTCCTCGTCCTTGTCCTTATCGTCTTTCTTGGAGGCTTTCTCTTTTGCCTTCCCTCCTTTTTCTCTCTCCCTCTCCCTCGCCTTCGGCTTCTCTTCCTTTTTCCTCTTCTCCTCTTGGTCCTGCCTCTTGGAAGTCCTATCCTTCTCCTTCTTGACAGACTTCGCCTTCTCCTTCTCCTTCTTGGAAGGCTTTTCGCTCTTCACCTTGGCCAAGTCGGCGTTCTCCCTTTCGCTGTCCTTTTCCTTTGCGAGGATTTCGTTGTTCCGAGCTCTCTTTGGCTTGGTGGAAACCGCCGCGTTTGTCGGAGGATCGACATGGTTTTCCGATGCGTTTACTTCAGCCATGTGTCTGCTGGGCTGAGCCCTGGGCCACCTTAATCACGCGGCCAATGGGAGGGATTCTTTGATATGGGAAGACGGTCGAGGCTGCCGAAGGAAGAACGGGAGAGAGGGAGAGAGAGAGGGGAAGAGAGAAAGAGAGAGAGTGTAGGATGACGATCGATCAAGTGTGACTGCTAGTCTGAGGGGGGCTTGAATGCCTTCAACGTGGATTGGCTCAAGCGAGGATAGAATGAGTCTCAATAGAAGCAAGGGGAGGGGAGTGTGTGTGTAGAGGGAGGGAAGAAAGGTGGAGGAGATGCAGTGTTCCGATCACCTCCTCCCGACCCGTCTCTGACCTACTCGCTTGGCGTTGTTACTGACGCACTCGGATCTCGCCTCCTACCATCCAACTACCATCGACTCAACATTCACTTGACTCTTCAACACTATACCTTCCATACTCACAACCTTACTCCTGCTATCGATCCTCTTCCTCTCCTCACGATTAATTCGTCAAATTCTAAATACTCAGGGGCGGACGTGTATATTATAAAGTGACGAGCTCTACAGAATGGCCAGGAAGACACGAGCAGCCGTAAAGGCGATGGCCTCATCCGAACAAGACCACGATCAACATCCTACACCCCAACAAGGTAAGGGAAAAGGAAAGATGGATTCAGGAAGCGACCAGGCTGTCATGACGCAAGCAGAGGAAGCACATGGGCAAGGGGAAGCGGAAGCCCACTCGGAAGCCAACGAGACTCAGGAAAGTGCAGCGTCCGCCGAGGAGGACGCACGTTCGACGACTAAACCAGCACCCGAAAAGATGTCAAACGAGGAAAGGGTGGCCAAGATGAAATTGCTGCGGCAAAAGATGGTGAGTGCCTACGCATGTCAGAGGAATCCCATAGATATTTGGACTAATCATGGGGGCAACCTTCACCACAGGCCGACTCGTCTAGAGCGAACCGGAAAGATCTTCTCTCCGAACAGTCGAAATCTAAGAACGCAGCCAAGAAAGATGCGAAAAACTCAAGGAAACTTGCTGAGGCCGAGAAGATCCTTGAAGAGAGGGATATCCAGGAGCGGGGAGACGATCCAGAGAGGTACCGGAACTTTGCCTATTCTGTTGAGGACAATGAGAGGTGGGAAGAAAAGCTTGAGGAGAAGGAGAGGAGAAAGGACAGAGGTGCCATCGGTGAGTAGTCCTGCTCAGTGAAGTGGAGTTATTGTAACAGTGAGAAGAAGCGACATTCGGCGCAACTTTGCTAACATCTCTATCCTTGACGAATCTCTTGTTTCCTCGCCGGCCTTATGAAGATTTCCAAGATGCTGCCGAGAGGTCATACAGGCGACAGATTAAATCACTGAAGCCTGATCTCGCTGCTTACAATGCTCAGCGAGACCAGCTCAACGGTGGTTCCAAGGTGGCAGGAGCATCGACATCTTCTCAAGCCCTGACAAGGAAAGGTTCAGGTTCGCGTGGCCAGGTAGTGAAGCAGGAGGATCTCTATCGGGACGCAAATACACTTTCTTACGGCGATCACAAACCCAGTGAGCAGGCCATCGACAAACTGATTGGTCATCTCAATGTCGAGTAAGTACCTACCCCCCCCCCCCCCCCAACCCCCTCCCCTCTCTCTCTGTGCGTGCGTGTCTCTGCATGGATTCGGATCGGAAAAACTTCTCCCATGTGGTCGACAGGACAACTTCCGTGATTCGTACTTACACACTTGTTTGTCTGAACCATTCTCATTACGAAACAGACAGGAGCAGATTCGAAAGAGGAGTCGCAAGCGCGAGGATGATCCGGATGCCGAGGTCAATTACATCAACGACAAGAACAAGCACTTCAACAAGAAGATTGCCAGGTACTTTGACAAATATACCAAGGAGATCAGAGAGAATTGTGAGTGGTTCATTTTGCCCGACCTTGAACTCCTAGCGTCCGTTCCAACTTTCTCACGTCTCGGCTCTTTTTCCCATGATCCCTACCATTTCACAGTCGAGCGTGGCACTGCGTGAGTAATCAGTCATTTCTGTGCCAGAGCCACAAGATATTCGAAGGGGGCATCTACTGACATTGAGCTTTTGACCATTTGCTTCTTTCTTCCTTTCTCTCCTTCTTGCCTTCCACCCTCTTCCTCTCTCTCTCTCTTCCTCTCTCTCTCTCTCTCTATCTTTTCCTCACAAACACTCACATCTGCTCTCACAGATTGTAACGTGACAAGCTACCCCCCACCCCCCCTCTTTTTTTTCATCGCCTGTTGTTTTTCCTTGCCTCATCTTCTCGCTATCAGATTTCCTCTTACCACGATTCCCCTTGTATTTCTTCCACCAAGATCCAACCTCACACTACGTGCCTTCTTACACCCTAGTCTGCTTTATGAGAACGGGGTTTTCTCTTCCATAAAAAATAGGGAAAAAAAAGGAACAAGAAAAGAGTGGCTCTTTTCTTATCGCCGTGATGATTACATAAGAAAGGAGCAATGACAACTTCTAGGAGGTTGCCCGATCTGTCACGTGAGGGGAAGCTATTTTAAAACCCCATTTGCACCTTAATTGAATTCCCACTCTCTTCCTTTTCTTCATTTATTGTCCTCTCTTTTCTTTATTACAGGATTTCTAAAGCCAGCTAAGCCTACACTCACTCGAACTCACTGCAACTCGAAAGAACCTGCCTCCATCTTCTGTTCTCATCTTACACACGCGGTCCATCCATCTCACCGAAACCTTGCCTCTACCTTTTCTCCTTGAGCATCCATATCCCGGTTGATTGTAGAGGAATCAAGCTTGGCAAGCTAGCAAGCGAGCAAGCAAGCAAACTTCTAGCTAGATCCGGGTTTCAACTGGAATGGCCGAGCCTGACCTCTTTGAGCATCTCGAAGGTGCCTCGGCCTACGGTGCAAGCGCATCCGATTACTCTTACACCGAATCGGCCTCTGTCAGCTCGTATCAGTATGGAGGACAGAATTCCAGAAATGGTGGAGAGAATGGGAGGCATGGTATCAGTAGCAACCTCGACCTCGACCTCGACCTCGACCTAGGTGCCCTGAACGATCTGAAACTTGATGAGAGCGACCTTGACCCTCTGGCCAAGAAAAAGCATGGAAGGGGAGCTGCGGGAGATGATAGGACTGGTGGACACGGAAACGGTGGATTGAGGGCCTCGGAAGACATGGATGACTTGTTCGATGGAGTCCTCGACGACCCCGAGTTCGACTACCACCAGAGCCTTCCACCTCATGCCTGCTCCTACTGTGGGATCCACAATCCTAACTGTGTCGTCAAGTGCCTTATCTGCAATAAGTGGTGAGTCTTTTCATTTTCTCCGAGTCCTGTCCACCTTTTCGCCAAGGTGAATATGTCCTTTACGGAGTTAATGTCATTGCTCGTTCGCTGGTCTGCAAACACTCGCTTCGCGGCCCAAAGCAAATCATGGATCATCAGCCTTACTATGTGCTAGCGCTGATCCTGAAAACGAAAGTGAGAGGATGAATGCCTGACTCTATGCTTTGCACTTCTTTTCCCCGCTAAGGTTCTGCAACTCTCGCGGATCCACCTCCGGATCCCATATTGTAAACCACTTGGTTCGCTCCAAGCACAAAGAAGTTTGCCTCCACGCCGAGTCGCCCCTGGGTGAGACGACGCCAGAGTGCTACCACTGTGGTGCCAAGAATGTCTTCCTCCTTGGATTCATCCCAGCCAAGAGCGAAACCGTAGTCGTTCTCCTGTGCAGGCAGCCATGTGCCGCTATGCCGACCAGCAAGGATGTCATCTGGGACACTTCTCAATGGTCGCCGCTGATCGAAGACCGTTGCTTCCTGACTTGGCTGGTCAAGATGCCCACCGAGCACGAGCAACTTAGGGCCAGGCCTGTCACTTTCCAGCAGATCAATCGGCTTGAAGAACTCTGGAAGGAGAACGAGAAGGCCACTCTCGAAGATCTCGACAAGCCCGGTGTCGACGAGGAGCCGAACGGCATCCTTCTGAAGTATGAGGACGCCTACCAGTACCAGAACATTTTTGGCCCGCTCGTCAAAATTGAGGCCGATTACGACAAGAAGCTCAAGGAGAGTCAGACGCAATCAGACCTCATCGTGAGGTGGGACCAGGGTCTGAACCAGAAGAAAGTGGCGTGGGTGATTCTTCCCAAGCTCGAGAGCGGCGAGGTCAGGCTTGCGGTCGGAGACGAACTCAAACTGAGGTACCGCGGGGAGATGGCCGCCCCTTGGGAGGGTCTTGGTCACGTCATCAAAATTCCAAACAGTGAGTCTCACGGAAGTAGTTTTACTTTTCCTTCTTTTCCTTCTCCATCTGGCTCAACTTCTGACTGAAACAAAATAACAATCAAATCGAAATCAAAAATGAACAACTCTCTGACTCGCCAGACGTATCCGACGAGGTTGCCATCGAGCTCCGCCGTTCTGAGGGCGTCCCAGACCACTGCACACACAACTTCAGCGTTGATTTCGTCTGGAAGAGTACGAGCTTCGACCGCATGCAGAATGCTATGAAGACTTTTGCGATCGATGAACAGAGCTTGAGCGGCTACATCTATCACAAGCTCCTCGGTCATGACATTGAGAGCGCTACGTTGAGGACGGCCATGCCCAAGCGTTTCAGCGCACCGGGCTTGCCCGAGCTGAATCACAGTCAAGTCAATGCTGTCAAGAGTGTCCTGCAAAAGCCGCTCAGCCTCATTCAGGGACCTCCTGGAACCGGAAAGACTGTGACTAGCGCCACGATCGTCTACCAGCTCAGCAGGATGAACCCAGGCCCCGTGCTCGTCTGCGCTCCTTCCAACGTCGCCGTAGATCAGCTGACGGAAAAGATCCACGCCACCGGCCTCAAAGTCGTGCGTTTGACGGCAAAGAGCCGCGAGGCGCTCGACAGCTCCATCAAGTTTTTGACCTTGCACGAGCAAGTCGCCAACAACGATACGCACGTCGAGCTGCAGAAGCTTATCCAGCTCAAGAACGATGTCGGAGAACTGAGCAGTAGCGATGAGAGAAAGTACAAAGCTCTCACTCGGGCTTGCGAGAAGGAGATCCTGAATGCCGCAGACGTCATCTGTGCTACCTGTGTCGGTTGCGGTGACCCTAGGCTCTCCAAGCTCAAGTTCAGGACCGTCCTGATCGACGAGGCAACCCAAGCCGCTGAGCCAGAGTGCATGATCCCTCTAGTGTTCGGTTGCAAGCAAGTCGTCTTCGTTGGAGACCACCTCCAGCTCGGGCCGGTCATCATGAACAAGAAGGCCGCCAGAGCAGGCCTCACCCAGAGTCTTTTTGAGCGCCTGATCATCTTGGGCAACAGACCTATCAGGCTCCAGGTCCAGTACCGCATGCACCCGTGCCTTTCCGAGTTCCCCAGCAACATGTTCTACGAGGGCACGCTGCAGAACGGTGTCACGGCGCCAGAGAGGCTCAGGAAGGACATTGATTTCCCCTGGCCGGTTCCGACTCTTCCCATGTTCTTCTTCCAAAATCTCGGCCAAGAGGAGATCTCGAGCAGCGGAACGTCTTTCCTGAACCGCACTGAAGCCTCGAACGTCGAGAAGATCATCACCCAGTTCTTTAAAGCGGGCGTCAGGCCATCGCAAATCGGCGTCGTCACGCCGTACGAAGGGCAGAGGAGCTACATTGTCAATCACATGCAACTTCACGGCAAGCTGAAGAAAGAGCTGTACAAGGAGGTGGAAGTGGCCAGCGTGGATGCCTTCCAAGGCAGAGAGAAGGACTACATTGTCCTGAGCTGCGTCAGGAGCAACGAGCACCAAGGGATCGGCTTCTTGAGCGACCCTAGACGTCTCAACGTGGCGCTGACTCGAGCCAAGTACGGTCTGGTCATCCTTGGTAACCCCAAGGTCCTCAACAAGCATCCACTTTGGCACTACCTGCTAGTCCACTACAAGGAGAAGAACTGCCTGGTTGAAGGCGTCTTGTCCAATCTACAACCCTCAATGATCCAGTTCCCCAAGCCAAGGAGGCCTCTCCAGAAACCTGGTGATCTCAACGCACGCCATCGTCACGACTTTGGTGCCAACGATGCTCACCTCGGCGGGTTGCCCGCCGGTGTCGGTGTCGGTTCTATGGCTGGCCAGAAAGCTGCCATGGGTGGCGGGCCGGACCCTAGCTTCTACCGCACCCACGATCCCATGGCTTACATCCCAAGTGACACTCAGAGCATCATCAGCCTTGGAACTCAGGCTACTTATCCTTCGGCGCATCTGCCCCCTTACAGCAGCCAGGGAAGCATCAGAGACGGTGCTAGCAGCATCGGTTTAAACGGCTACGCCAGCAGCATCATGAGCCAGGATGTCGACACACTTTCGGTAGCGGGAAGCACAGCGCCGCCCGCAAGCATCACCTACAGCCAGAGCGACAGGCTGAGACGCCGCTTGAGCTTGAGCAGTGCCGGCGGCGCCAGCGACTTTACCAGTCTCGAGGGATACAAGAGTCAAGGATCCGCTTTGGACTTGGGAGACGACGACAATAGGTCAACCTACTCGGCTGCAATCTCCCAGTCCTCCTTCACGACTTTCTGAATAATCCAGTAGAGTATGGTCTGGACAGACTTCGAGAGCGCATGCCATTTTTGTGCTCTTTGCGTCGAGTCGATGATCATTTTCCTCTCACTCAACTCTTGGCTGGAGTGCTTCACAGCAAGAACGAGCGGGGTAAGCAGCCCAGCTCGACTTCGCCTGTGGAGGTAGCCGTTCGGCATCCCAAGCTGCGACGGGTTCGGCCTTTTCCACCCGCGTGAAGAATTGATCGCGATCCAATCCTGGGGATCTCTAGGATTTCGAGGACTTCGCACCATCACTGCCATCGATTGAACCCACACAGAACAAGACAAGGGAAGGGAAGGGAGTAGGTTGCTGATTCTAAGATATCACCCTCCGTCTTCAGCGCCAACCCCTCCTTTCTGATTTCGGAGGATTTTGATGAAAGTGATATGGCAGGTCGCCCGTTTTGGGATCGTTAAGGAACGGGATAAAGGCCAGTTGATACGGTAGCCCTCACTAGGATGGGTACCACTTTTTCAACATTGCCTTCCACTTGGCCCAATGGAGAATTCCAAAGGTCGGTCATCTCTGGGAATGACAATCCTCTGGTCACCTTGCGACTACGGAAATTTCTTCTTTATCTACTTCTTCTTTCCCACCTGGTGCTCTGGCCCTTCTCTTGCTACTCTGAACTAGCCCTTGGGCTGTCGAGCGTTTCACCAAACACTCGCTCAGATGTTGATGAAGTGCCTTTCGAATTCTACATCCTTTACTCTCCCCAGCTCCAAAAGTTTCGCTTTTCCCCTCGTCCTTTCCCTTCACTGTGCCTCCTCCCTTTGGCGCTCGCTGCTCGGCCCCCATCAACGCCCCTACCGATGAGGCCGTTACATTCTTGATTTTCATGGTCGTATCACAACCTCTTCCCCTCCTCGCTCGAACCCAACCCGTTCAGCTGTCAAACTCGTCGTGATCTCCATGCCTCCTTTCGAGCCGATCGGAGGATGAGACGACGATCTGGTCTCGAGTTGTAATCTCCTCTCTGCACAATTTTCCTGGGTGGCCCGAGTTGGGGGCGCTGAAAAGAGGTTGTGGTGACTCGTGAGGGGAGGGACACTAGCTGGGAGAGCCAACTCATCCGGTAACGTGGAAGTCCGTATTGCTCTGTGAAGAAATCGGGACCGACCTGCTCCTCGCTAGCTGCGTGCAATTCTTTGAGCGGGCCGACAACGAGGGGGATGTGTTTTTTTTTTTTTTCTTTTTTTTTTCATATAGTAGCGGCCAGATATTTTTTTTGATTAATCTCACCAAGATGATCCGTATTACCATGTGTGATTTCGACCAACTTGGTTCCTGGGATAGGGTGCCGCGGCAACTTTTCCTTATTTTATTTTTCCCCTACCGCTCCCTCTTTGCCACCCCTCCAACCTCTGAGCATGTAAGCTCGATTGGATTTCATTCCCAGTCTCACGTCTTTCTTCCCCTTCTTCTCCTTCTTCCTCTTCTTTTCTCTCTCTCCCCCCCTTTCATCAAAGTGTCTGGCCCAGATTCGAGTGTACCAATGATCGGGCTCCGGGGCCTGTTGGATCCCGGGCAAGGCCATGAAGGAGGGTGTGATGTGGAGCGAGGGATTCGGATCCAGAGTTTCCAAGTCCGATTCGAGACTCGTTTCTGTCTGTCTCCACTGCCTCTCTCTCTCTCTCTACCACACCACACACACACACGTTCTTCACCTTTCATGTCCTCCATCTTCATCTTGGGGATTCTTCCTTCTTCCCTTTTCCTTCCTTCCTTTCTTCTCTCTTTCATGGTGCGATTGGAAGATGGGGAGGGAAGGGAGTGTGGTTGGAAAGGGGGAGGTGTTGGGAGAGGATGGGCACGCGCCTCCACCTTGGAGGGTCGGACTCTTTATCCGCTCCACTACAAACAAAAGGGATCAAGTCGGGGGAGCCTGGCCCCACACTTTGCGATTCTCAGTCTGGCCCCGAGTCGGGTTGGTAGGGAGAGAGAGAGAGGGAGAGAGGGAGAGAGGGAGAGAGGGAGAGAGGGAGAGAGGGAGGGAGAGAGGGACAAGGTGGAATGGATCGCTTCTCTCGTGCGTGTGTGTGCGTGCATGACTACCTGCTTTCCCCTTTTCCTTGTTCTTGTCTCAGTTGCGCCTTCGGCCAAGAACGCCCGGTTGAAAGGGTGGGCAAACAAAGGGAAAACAAAAAAAAAGGTGGGAGAGGAGAAAAGGAGAAAAGATGAGAAGGGCAGTGGAGTCAGAATGGTGAGTGTAAGAGTGAGGTGAAAGAGAGAAACGTAGAGACAGGGGCTGAGACTGAGACTCGTCGAAAGTAGTGAGACCCTGTGACTGCTCTCGCGCCTTGTGGGCTGCATGCTTCGAACTGCGACTGGTTTGGATCCCGTGGATCTGTTTACAGTTTCGAATAATGTTCCTTTCGGAACTGGTGGTGGTTGTTATCGACTCCAGTACTTCGGCTAAAGTTGGAAGAGCGATCGGAGTGACCGAAGCGACAAGCGAGCCCAGCTTCACCTTTCTTAATTCACCTTCACCACCACCACCACTACCACCACCACCACCACTACTACCACACCGCGCAACTCGCTCTCCTCTCGCACCGTCGCTCTCTCTCTCTCTCTCTCTCTCTCAAATTCCCTTCTCACAAGCCAGTGCCATCCTCGCTTCCTTTTCCCCCCTCTCATCCTTCCCTATCTCACTTTTCGAAACGGGGTTTCTTGCCGACCTGTACCTCCTCCCTTAAGCGAACCTCTCTCCCAAGGAGCATACAAACGAGTCTCCTCTCCCCTCCTCCCCCCAAAGCAAAAATACTACTCTCCTATCCCACTTGATCATGACCAAAACACACACACACACACTCTCTCTCTCTCTTTCTCTCTCTCTCCCACTCCCTCTTCGCGCCCCAACTCTCACATTCATTCGTTCATTCCCTCCTCTTCCCTCCTCCTCCTTCTTCTCAACCTCCAAGCATGTTGCCCTCTCCCCCTCACCTTCATCCGGTCCCGCGCGCCTCGACACAAACTTGATTCAGCTTGGCCTTCTCGCCTGCTCGCCTGCCCTCCCGCTTCCCATGTGAGATACAGCTCAGACACACTCTCACTCACACTAGTCACACACACTGTCTTGCCCCATCCAGGTCTGTGACATCGAATCGCGCGCCCCTTTTTCTCTTTTACACCCGTCTCCTCCCATCTCGCGCTCCTTTGGCCATCCTTTAGCTATACGCTACCAGACCCACTCCCTTCCCTCCTTCCCTCCTTCCCTCCTTCCCACCTTCCTCACCCACCCCCCACTCTCTCTCCTTTTCTCCTCCTCCTCCTCCAATTCCACCATCACCATCACCACAGCCACTCTCTCCTTGCTCAGCCTATCCCGACGCGATTCCAACCTCTTTGGGAAGGGGAAGAGACTCACCCGAGCTGATCCTTTCTCCTCCCACAAACCCCTTCAAAGCGGCGGGCGAACACAGGTCGGGGCTTTGTGAGAGAGACAGAGAGATAGAGAAAGAAAGAAAGAAAGGGATCTCAAGTGTTCCTCAGACAAACCAGCGACCAGTAGAAGACAGCAGCGTTCAAAAGAGCCTTTTTTGAGATCCAAGTTGTCACGCAAAGAAGCCACGTTGGAAAATAAAACAAAATATCAGGGCACCACGAACAGGACGACCGTTGGACGTAGCATGCTTCTCAACGGCTTTCACTGCTAAGATTCCATCCCCCCTCCCTTCTCCTTCCAGAGGACAGGGTCCCTTGCATCATCATCTCTACTCGTTCCCAACAGGACACCAAACCCTTCAACAGATCCCTCCCCCCTCGAAAAAGTCCCTTTCTCGAAAAAAAAAAAAAAAAAAAGGTCCACCCCCTTCCTTCGATACTTTGATCCTGCAAACCTCCTCCTCGCATCTCGCCGGGCAAGAGGGGGAAGCTTGGTGGTGGTCGGAGCAGCGAGATCTACGATTGTACGATTCAGAGTCCATCTTGTCCTCAATCTCGAGATCAGGCAGCGCACACTGCGCGTTGAGACAGGGCCATGTTTGCTCAGTGGCGAACCAAGCGCCCTCCTCCAGACGGCCAACTCGACAAGGTTGCCGCTGTCGCTCCTCCCTCCCATCTCGCTTCCACACCTTCCCCTCGACCTTCTCCCAACTTCCCCCTCACCACCTCATCTTTACGACAACAGCTCGGCACCGCCAACAGCAACAGCAGCAGCAACAGCAGCCACAGCACGCTCAAGGGTCGATACTCGACCAGGACAGGTTACGGTCAAGACCAAATTTCCACGAGCCAACATCCCGAACCTGCAAAGCAACATCACTCTTCGCCCTCGTCACCGACGCAACCCAAGCCTAAAGCTACAAAGGTTCTCGAAAATTTTTCGGAGACGTGGAAAGCCCAGGGCGGTCATCATCGCAAAGAATCCGGCAGGGAGAGCCCTCCTATGGCCGTGATTGGGTGGAACACTAGCCCAGCTCAGAGCTCTGCAACCAACGAGACCTTCGACGAGCGGAGCCCACATTTCCGACAACGTGATCGACCTTACACGGACCTCCGACGAGGAGGAGGAGGAGCCAACCCCACTAGCCCGTCCTTCACCGACAGCACCAGCAGGACAACCCCGGAGATCATCCAGCATCGAGCGTCCGGCGGTTCGGAATCAAAAGTCACGCCTTCGCCCAACCCACCGCTGCAATCCTCTGTTGTCCAGGGCTGCCGGACTGAGCTGGGTACCTCAACACGGACGAGCCAGACCCAAAAGTTCTCATCGGATTCGCCCCCCGAGATAGCACTGAAGCTACCCGTCAGCAGTAGGAATTCGTTTGCCGAAGTCCTGGCGAAGATAGGCTCGCCCTTGACAGGCTCGAGCTTTGATCTGGCCCTAGCAACTAGTTTGTCCAGAAAGCAATCAGGCTCGGCTGGCAAGACCAGCGTTAGCAGCGGTAGTAACAGCAGCAGTCCGTCGTCCTCTTCGGTCGGACAGGAGAGCCCCCTCTTGATCCGGGGAGGCCCCAGCCACGACCAGTTTCGCGCCAGCACGACTTTTCCGGAGAGTGTCACCTCTTCGCCTTTTACTTCGTCCCCCCTCAGCACGGGGATGAACGGTTTCGTCACCGCCACCGCCACCACCACCACCTCCTCGGCTAGTTGCGACAAGCTCTCGTCGAGGAAGGCTTCTTCTTGCCTCGCTGACTCGTCCGAGGTTACTGCTGCCTCTTGGTCCCTCTCGAACCGAAGGCGAGGAAGCCCCCAGAGGTTGAACGCTGGCTCCTCCTCCGCTCCCCGAGGGCTCGGTATCACCTCGGAAAGCTCAGAGACCGACGACGCCAGCACTCCGACCGGCTCAAAGCTTGAGCCGGTCGGCAAAAGGTCGATTCGAGTCGAGCAGCCAGATGCGCTCCGCCAGGCAACCCATGCCTTCCCAACGACCTCGAGCGAAGAATTCTCCGGTCTCAAAGGGAGTAGAGGCACATGGTCCCACCTTGGAGGCTTGCGCAGAGAGGATCAGGAGAATGACCATGCCGGTGGATGTGCGTCAATGGTCAAACGAGATCAGGAGCAAGAGCAGGAGGGAGGAGAAGAAGATGAGGAGGATGAGGAGGACGAGGAGGACGGAAGCAAGTTTGGGAGCAGCACCGATAGCTGGAGGAAGCACACGCGAAATGGAAGCAGCTATTCCAAGGGCATTATCAGCGACAGCGATCACAGCGTCAGTACCGCTGACACCAGCACGGATCCTCGCGACTTAGTGACGACGGCAAGCAAGGAGTGGAGCGTTGATCCTTCTCTCAACTCCCAGGTGGGCTCAAAGTTTGCAGGCCAGTCCATACAACGGGATGAAATCCCCGACGAGAGCTGGGGAGAGTCAGCGAATGGCTACCAGCAGCATCTTCCAAAGAATCGGGGTGGAAGAAGCGGTGGCAACGGGAAGAGGAAATCGTCTTTGAGCGCGCCGAAAGAGACCAAGAACAGTCGACCAAGCACGGACTCCACGGACATTGTCGCTTTCCATGCAGGCGAGGCGTTGGTCGAACAGGCGGCGTGCCCGGAAGCGGAACAGATGCTCAAGATGAGCATGTCCCCACAGCATCGGCAGGTCGGCCGGTTCTCTTCCTCCTCGACGCCGGCGGTGGCCCCAGTCAGAACCGCGAGCTCTTCGGGCTCACGCTCCACCCGATCTTCCTACGGAAGCGAACCGACGGCTCCGAGATCGCCTGTCTCGCTCTCCAGGACCTCGAGATCCTCGACCCATCTATCAGCATTCTCCTCGGACCTGGCCCTCCTCGGCCTCGGCTCGAACGCGATCAACGGGATCGGCTCGCCGACCTTTGGCTTTCGACCTCACTCTGACGGTGACGACGGCAGGTCGACACCGGTCGGTGTGACCCAATCGTCCAGCACAAGCCTCAACCCTCCGCCTGCCTCCTCTCGTGAAGGCAGGGCGACGACCTCTCTCGCCCAGAGCTTCTCCATGCAGAGCTTCTTGACCAGCAACAGCTTTGAGACCGCTCCTGGGAGCCCTGCAGTGACCGAGCCGGGCGATATCACCGTCATAGTCGAGACGCCCGTCTCGTCGCCGGCCCCCAACCTGGGAGCCCCTTTCAGCACTCCCTTACCTTCCTCCGCATGGTTTTCGGCCGCAGCAGCAGCCTCTCCCGCTCTGTTCGAGGCCAACTCGGCGCCCAGGTTTGGATCCGTCCCCGGCACTCCTGCCAGCAACACGCTCTCCCCGTTTGGCCAGTCGCTCGTCGGAAGCGTCAAACCCAGGCAAAGGAAGGGCAAGCCAGAGGCCCTGACCCTCTCCAACTCGAGCTCGAGTCAAGCGCTTGTCTCACCAAGCCTGAATAGCGCCGCCGCGCTGATGAGGAGCCTGGCAAGTCCGATTCGAACGAGGCTGCCTCCTCCCTCCGCCCCTCCGCCGGACGAACCCTTACCCCCCTTGCCACCGACTCCTTTTACGGCGTTGCCCACCCCAAGTAGCCCTGGGACACCAGGAAGGAGGACAAGCTACGGCCACTTCATGCAAACCGCCTCCGCCGCCACACTGCCCTCGCTGCTGCCGCCGTCAGCGTCAGCTGCTGCTCCAGGACGACCGCAACTTTTGGCGACGCCGAACGTGGAAGGCGGATCATGGTCGCCGTCGCTGTTGCCGTCGCCTTCATCGTCCTACCCTAACGGACTGATTACCTCGTCAGACCCAGCGCCCCTGAGAAGATCGAGGTCCTACGCAAAGATTGGATTGAATGCTGGTGAGACGCCAGACCACCAAACCGCTGCCACCGCGGTCGCTCTGGTGGCTTGCTGCAGTGCCGCGAGCCAAACCGCAGAGGAGGAAGCCAAGAGTGTTCTGGACGAGACGAGAGCTCCAATCCCGATTGTGGACGGGGTCGAGGAAAGCAAGAGCAGGGACGTGGAGGTTGGTGCCGAGGCAGCGATGAGGGAGGTCGAGGAGGCCAGCCAGGGCGGCTCTGGCAAAAAGAACCCCGAGGGGGGAGAAGAGGATCCAGCCCTGTCGACCACCTTACCGAGGGCACCAAGCAGTGTCGCCTCAGACTATTCCCGCGCCTCCATGGACGGTCCTTGCATTGCTGTTGGCGAAGACGATTCGCACCGTCAGTCTCTGATCAAGTTGCTTCCCTCCTCCTTGACCGAAACCCCCCCTCCTAGCAGGAAGAATGCTGATACGGGGATGACGAGGAGCAGCGGAGCTTTGGCCAGTGGAGGAAGGGAATCGAGTGATTCCTCGCCCTTCACCTCGCCTCGCGATGACAGGTCCCTGTCGAACGTTTCCGGTTCCTCTTCTGCCACCAGCATCATGAGTGCTCGGGGAAAGGAGACCTCGCCGCCTCGGCAGCAGCAGCGACAACATTACGAATACCACAAGCCTTCTCTGTCTTCTTCTTCGTCAAGGGGTATCAACATTCAAACCGCAGCCTTCCCCGCCGTGCTTGATGGGGATACCAAGACGGTGCTCAGCGTTGCCAAAAAGGTGAAATCGGACGAGAATCCTACAGCGGCGACAACAGTTGCCGCGTCGACCTCATCGCAGCAAGGTCACCATTCCTCCTCCATTCCCTCCTCCCAAGGGAAAGCCAAGGAGGAGAGCAACCAAGTGAAAACGGAGATTTTGGAGCAGGAGCAGGAGGAGGCGGATAGGACGAAGGAGAAGGATCCATCCGAAGGCCATCCGCGGATGATGGTTGCAAGACGGAAGAGCTACTCTACATGGTCTGGGAAGGGCCCGAGAATAAGCTCAGGCTCGAACAAGTGGTCCCATCAAACGCGATCCATCGCGACCAAAGCTGCAACCGAAGACGGTCATGGCGCCCGGGGCGGCGGCCAGCATCATAGGAGGGGCAGCTCGTTCGGCAGCAGGGAGCACGGCGACGGATGCGTCCTGCTCGGGAGGAGGGCCTCGATCTCGAGCATACAGAGTAGGAGGACCGAGATGGACCTTGACAAGCTCGCTCTGGGTCGAGGCGGGATGAGAGAGACCGACCTAATCAAGAGGACCGAGGTTCGATTCACGGGAGCCTTTAGCGAGATCGCTCACGCCTTCAAGCAGCTGCAGGCGGAAAAGCGGGCGCTCGAGGCCATCGTCCGGGAAACGACGCCGTTGGAAGGTCTGGGCGATGGTGGCGACGGCCTGGGCAAGTACCTTCTCAGCATGAATTCGAAGCTCGAAATGAGCTCGGGAGAGATCAAGAAGTTGCTCGACCTGCTCGAGCAGCAGAGGTCGGTGATGGACTACATGGTCGAGACGCACAGGGTCGAGACGCAGTCGTACTTGGACGAGATCGAAGACCTGGACGAGGCGCTTGAGTCGGCCTCCTCCCACGTCGAGCTCCACCGATCGAATGCCGTAAAGCTGACCGAGGACCTGGAGACAGCGCACCAGGAACTCATCTCTTCCAGGGCCGAGGCGATGAAGTTGAGGAACCAGGTCGAGGAGGAGGCGGCCAAGAGGGAAAAGGCGCTCGCGCTGGCCAGGACCATCCGGGAAAAGCTCCAGCTGGCCGAGGAGCGGAGGACGGAGGAGGCGATGGCGCGGGTCGACCTCGAGAAGAAGCTCGAGGAGGCGCTAGCCGAGCTGGGATCTCTTAGGGCCTCGCACTCGGAATCGATCGCCGAGATGGTTGGGGACCGGGAGAGGACGCTGAGGGAGAGGGAAGAGTCTCACGAGAGGGACCTCGAGGACTTTGCCGAGCACGTGACCGAACTGGAGGCAAAGCTGCGCGAGGCCGAAGCAGCCAAGTTGGGTTACGAGACGTCGCTCCGACAGAGGGGATTGCTGGTCGAAGGACTGGAGAAGCAGATCGAGACCAACGAGAGGGAAAAGGAAGAGATGAAGGAGGAGATCGAGATCAAGTCCAAGCAGCTCACCAAGACGCACTCGCAGCTGGAGAGGGTGTTCGTCGAGCTCGCCGAGAGGGTCGCCGAGGTGCAGAGGGTCAACCAGAGGTGTGTAGAGCTCGAGTCACAACAGCTGCAGCAGCAGCATCAGCAGCAAGGCGGTGGGAGAGGCACTGTCGCCGCATCACCACCAGCACCGACTACCCTTGTTCTCGCCGAGCTCGAGGAGGCCAAAGCCAGGGCCGAGAGGGCCGAGAGCCAGGTCGAAGAGTTCAAGAAGCGGACCGAACAGCTCGAGAAGAGCTCGAGGTCGGCGGACAAAGGCGCGATCGATCCGCGATCCGAAGAATCGTTCTCCTCCTCCTCCTCCTTGGACAAGGGCGAGGTGGAGTCGCTGAGGGCGCAACTGGCCGAGCAGAGGAGCAGGGAGACGCAGATCCGGACGGCATACAAGGTGATGAGGGACGAGCTGAGAAAGGTTCAGAGTGGACTTCAGTCCGAGAGGAGGAGGAACTCGTCCAACATCTACGGCGGTGTGGGCCTAGTGGCGAGCCCGGCCCTGTCATCGTCTTGTGGCTTTTGGGGAACCGAAGCCGAAAGCCCAGCCTCGCCCGTCTTGAGCGCGGTCACCACCGGCGGTGGCGGTGGAACTTGGGTGACGACCCACAAGCCTGGTCCGACCACGTCCAGCTTGCCCCCCTCGAGCGTCACGATGACGGCCAGGCAGCTCAAGAGGCTGAGTCTTCCGCTCTCGGTTGCGCCCAAGCCCGCGTCGTCTTCGTCGTCGTCGTCGTCGTGGGAAGGCCAGCAACAACAGCTCTCTGGGAAGCTCGGAGGTACGACAGTGGTCTCTGGGAATACGCTGTTCAACAGAAGCATGGAGACCACCACGGGCGACAGATCCAGACCCAGCAGCTTGATCTCACCTCCGAGCGCCGCCGCCCTCCTAAAGCGAGGAGGGAGTTTGTTGAACCAAGGGTCGGTGGGTGCTTTTGCAGCTTACCTCCCACCTCACCACCACCACCACCATCATCTTCACCATCAGGACGAGACGAGGAGGGGATCGCTGGATCGTACGAGCAGGTCGAGCGTCGAGTGAGAGAGGAAGGGAGAGGAAAGGGGGCGGGTGACAAGGACTTTCGCTTTTCTTTTGATGTTTCTCGTGTCATTCCTCCCTTTGGATGATTTCGCCCGCTTTCGAAACCCCATTATCATTATCATTATCATTATCAATATTGTTATCATCATCGTCATCACATTCTTCTCCATGGCGGATGCGAGCGAGTAGAGCTGACACTGAGGTGGGAGATTGTGAGATCGTAGTTGTTGTCCACTCGGTGTGCCGGGGGTGTGGTGTTTGGGACCCGGTCCCGCCCAGACCCTTTCTTTCAGGTCTGTCGTGTGGAAGGCCATAGCGCATTCCAACCCCCCCTCCCCCGAGTTCCGAAAAGAACGAGCCGAATCGCTCACCAACTCTGAACTTGGGGTACAAGTATATTATGTAATGGTGGACTCACGGATCGGAGTTTGCATGGTGGATTTCGAGAGAGATAGAACTCGGGAAGGCGGGTTTCCCTTCTCTATCTATCGCTCTCTTTCTCCATGCTTTCTTTCTTTGTCCCCCCACAAGTGGAGGGGGTCGGTACACACACCCACCACTTAGTGTGCATGAACTTTTTTTTTTCAAGGGATGTTTGTGAGGGTTTACGTAACGAGGGAAGGGGGTTCTTGGTGGAAAGCTGTGTGAGGCTGAGGGAGAGAGATGATCTTCCACCCTCTCCATCTTCCCTCCCTCTTACCCTCCCCACCTATCTGTACAACCTACCACACACACACACACACAAACACGAACGCATCACCTCGAAACTCTTTCCCTTCGCTCTATCCAACCCTCACCAAGGGGGGGGGGAAAACTCAGTCATCCACCTCGGAGGGGTTTTTCTGGCGGAAAAAAAATATCTTTCCCTCGAGAACACGGACCCCCCCCCCCAAAAGGAAATCCCAGCAACCATGTCGGTCCACATCCTAGATGGATACTACCTTTCGATCAGCTTTCTGATCTCTTTGGCATGGCAATCCGTAGGTTTCGCCATCGCCTACCAACTTCAGATCGACACGATCACCGACTTCTGGTCGGCGATCAACGTCCTCTTCCTATCGCTCCTGACCTTACTCCTTTCGGATTCGAGAGGTTCGACCAGGAACCTGGTCGCCTCGATCTCGGTCATGGTCTGGTCGATCAGGTTGGGAGGTTTCCAACTCTTCAGGGTCAGAAAGTTGGGAGGTGACAAGAGGTTCGACGAGATGAGGTCCAAGATCCTAAGCTTTGCTGGGTTTTGGATCCTCCAACTTCTATGGGTATGGAGCATCTCGATGCCTGTCTACGTACTCAATTCTCCCTCCTTGTCGGAAGGGAGGGTGGGCGATGATTTCGGCAACGCCAAGGATGTGGCGGGTATCGTACTGCTCTCGATCGGTCTCCTCTGCGAGACTCTGGCGGACGTTCAAAAGTACCGATTCAAGAGAGCCCATCAGACCAACCCTCCTCCAAGGGGAGCCATCACGGACGTGGGGTTGTGGAGGTACAGCAGGAGGCCCAACTACTTTGGAGAGATCCTCTTCTGGTGGGGAGTCTGGATCCTCTGCATGGGTCAAGTCGGATCGGTCCAAGGTGGAGCCAAGAGGTCCCTCCAAGCCTCCGTCGTCTCTCCTCTCATCACCATGATCCTCCTCCTCCTCCTTTCGGGAGTCCCACTGGCGGAGAAACCCACTCAGGAAAGGTACTTCCTCATGTCGGAAAGCGGTCAGACTTTGGAACCTTACCGACCGAACCAGTTGGAGACCGACCCCTGGAAGAGGATGAAGACCTTCAGGGAATCCACCTCCCTCCTCGTCCCCTTACCCAACTCGATCTACCGTCCGATCCCTGGATGGATCAAGAGGTCCCTCCTTTTGGATGTGAGTCTCTCTCTCCACACACTCCCCCCCCCTCAAAAAAAAACGTTTCCGAACCACCCTTCTCACACACAAAACCCCATCCCCTCTCCTCTCCCCTCCCCACAGTTCCCATTCTACAACTTTGATGAGACCAAGGATGGTCCTAACGCTCTCAAGAGAGTTCAGGATCAAGTCTGATACCTTCCAATCCCTTCCTGAGAAAAAAAAAAAAAAAAGATCCCCAACTCTCCCTCTCGAAGCGATGACGAACGAAAGCCCAAGAATCGATGATGATGGAAGAAGGGGGATCGGAACGAGAAAAAGCCTAGGATGGAACCCCAAATGTATTCTTCTCCCCCCCCCCCCCCC
>KZ819884.1:0-39711 GCA_003144235.1 Violaceomyces palustris | reverse complement strand
ACGACAAGCGCCTCTCACGGCGATCTCGTGCAACATGCTTTGAATAGCAAGAGTCGTAGAACCCATCCGGCAGCTACACAGCAACAGTAGAAGTTTTCTCTTCTAGCAACGGAACTCAGGTGAAACATCACACACAAAGACTCGCTCGCTGCCAGACGTGATTGAAGCGGATCGCAGACACAGATCGGGGGCTAATGATATTGTAAAAAATGCAAGGCAGAGGAGGTGCCTCCAACCGTACTTTTTATTACCGGGCGGTATGTGGACACGACTAGTAACAAGAAAGAATACATTTTTGTAACAAAAAAAGGCCTCGAGGATGGTGTGACGAGGGTCCGACAACACTCCGCCTGTCAGACACAGCGGGCGAGAAGATGAAGGTCCTGTAACGGTTCCAAAGCGGCTGCAAGCACGAACACATCACGCTACGCAGTCGGTCCGGAAGCCATTTACTTCTTCTTGGAGGCCTTCTCGGCGGCCTTGGTGACCTTACCGGACTTGCCAGCGGTCTTCTCGACGGTCTTGATGACACCGACGGCGACGGTCTGACGCATGTCACGGACGGCGAAACGGCCGAGAGGTGGGTAGGTGTTGAAGGACTCAACGCACATTGGCTTGGATGGAACCATCTTGACCATGGCGGCGTCACCGGACTTGATGAACTTAGGGTTGGTCTCGGTGGCCTTACCGGTACGCCTGTCAATCTTCTCGAGGAGCTCGGCGAACTTGCAGGCAATGTGGGCGGTGTGGCAGTCGAGGACTGGAGCGTAACCGGCACCAATCTGACCTGGGTGGTTCATGACAATGACCTGGGCGTTGAAGGAAGCGGCCTCCATGGCTGGGTCGTTCTTGGAGTCAGAGCAGACGTTACCACGGCGAATGTCCTTGACAGAAACGTTCTTGATGTTGAATCCGACGTTGTCACCTGGGAGACCCTCAGAGAGCTGCTCGTGGTGCATCTCGACGGACTTGACCTCGGTGGTGACGTTGGATGGAGCGAAGTTGACAACCATACCTGGCTTGATGACACCAGTCTCGACACGGCCGACTGGTACTGTTCCGATACCGCCGATCTTGTAGACATCCTGGAGTGGGAGACGGAGAGGCTTGTCGGTTGGGCGCGATGGTGGCTCAATGGCGTCAATGGCCTCGAGGAGGGTCTTACCAGTGGCCTTGCCGGCCTTGGTCTCCTTCTCCCATCCCTTGTACCAGCCCATCTCCTTGGTTGGCTCAATCATGTTGTCACCGTGCCATCCGGAGATTGGGACGAAGGCAACAGTCTTTGGGTTGTAACCGACCTTCTTGATGAAGGTGGAGGTCTCCTTGACGATCTCGTTGAATCGGTCCTCAGAGTACTTGCAGGTGTCCATCTTGTTGACGGCAACGATGAGCTGACGGACACCGAGGGTGAAGGAGAGCAAAGCGTGCTCACGGGTCTGGCCATCCTTGGAGATACCAGCCTCGAACTCACCGGTACCGGAGGCAATGATGAGAATGGCGCAGTCAGCCTGGGAGGTACCGGTAATCATGTTCTTGATGAAGTCACGGTGACCTGGGGCGTCAATGACGGTGACCATGTACTTTGGAGTCTCGAACTTCCAGAGAGCAATGTCGATGGTGATACCACGCTCACGCTCGGCCTTGAGCTTGTCAAGAACCCAGGCATACTTGAAGGAACCCTTTCCGAGCTCGGCAGCCTCCTTCTCGAACTGTTCGAGGGCAAGACAAGAGAGTGCAAGTGATAGTGTCAGGCAACCTGCGAAAAATTCTACGACTGCAGATGGGGGGGGGGGGAGAAACGCGAGGAGCGAGATGTGCTTACCTTCTCGACGGTACGCTTGTCAATACCACCGCACTTGTAGATAAGGTGACCGGTAGTGGTGGACTTTCCGGAGTCGACGTGTCCGATGACGACGACGTTAACCTGTTGGTGAGGATGGGGGAGAAAGACAGACGGTACGAGGGAAGTTTGTCAGACATTCAAGCCACGGAGAGCTGGGGATGTGTGGCAAAAACTCTGAGGTCGACCGTGAGACCCATGCGAGACCGATAAGGGAACGACGACCCCGCGCACCCAGTAGGAAGGTTACGGAGAGATGGGAATGAGGAAGGTGTCATGGTACTTACGTGAGCCTTCTCCTTACCCATTGTGAATATGTGTTACGATGAGGTGATGTGAAAGGTGATGTGTGAAGTGAGGGGGATGTGGTGGGAGAGGAAGAAGAAATTAGGTGCGAAGGCCTCTTTATTTCCTTGGCTCTTGCCTGGGGAAGGGGTGAGCGACTGCTCGCTGGCTGTCTGGCTGGGGCGGTTGAGAAGAGGGGCGCGAGCGTGAGGGATGAAAAAAAAAAAGAAAAAAAAAAGAGAAAGGGAAAGGAAAAAGGAAAAAGGAAATAGAAAAGAAAGGAAAAGAAAAGAAAGAAGGAAAAAAAGAGAGGTGTTACCAAAGAAGGGAAGGTGGGAAAAAAGAAAAGGGAAAAGTGTAAGGAAAGCAATACAAAGCCTCCAGATCTGCTAGCTCAACTGGGGGCCATCCGCTTTCGGAGGGAATCCCTTTCGCTCTTTTTCCCCCCCCTTCCTTTTTCGAATTGGGCACCTCGCCAGTGTCCAAGTTTGGGACCATGCCTAAAACTTGCCGCAGTCGAAACCATTCGTGCAGGAGAGGAGAAACCAAATTGCAAGGAAGAGAGGGAATGATTTTAAGAGGAAAAAAAGTAAGTTTGAGAAATAAAGGACAAAAAGAAAAAGAAAAAAGGATAGACTAATCAAGACGTGTGAGATAATGGGAATGTGTTGTTCGATGACGATGGCTGGTGCGTCGTTCGCTTGTGAGGCTGCGACGTGGATCTTGGTTGGACCACGGGACTTCACTTGGAAACTGGAAGACGGATTACAATCCGAATCGTCCGATCACTCGCGCAGCCCTAGTACTGTCTCGAGTGAGCGAATGAGAAAACGAGGAAACGAACGAGGCAAACTGTGCCTGCCCAGTCGATCGACACAACGCCTGAAAACGAAAGCGGTTTTCCAGTCTCAACCGATTGTGATTATTATTCTTGGATGGGAGAAAGCTGCTTGTTCAAGCATACAAAGGGGGGTACTACTACTAGAGCAAATCGTACATAACTAACCGCACCTGGAGCCCTGCCTGCGCAAAGGAGCTTGTACTGATGACTGTATACTGTGACTCAACAGAGAGTACAGACACGATCCAGTGCGTAGCTACAATTGAGTTCGCCAGAGAAGCAGAACCACCCACTCCAACTCTGGTCGTTCTCGGCCGGAGAGAGCAAGGTGAAAAGGTCGCAAGTCAAAGTCAGCCTGGTTTCTTATGGGCTTGAGACAACATCGTCGACCGACAGCCACGCATCGGGAATCCACCCCACCCTTCCTCCTTCCTCCTCCACCACCGTATCGGTCATTCCTACAAGTCGGAGGTGGCCAACGAGCACTCAACCGACTCAACAAGAAAGATGTTCAATCCCCATCATGACCAACCTCCTCCCATCCCGTGCCGATCGAATGAACGTTCTCCGAGAGCTTGGTCAAAAGACGCTATGAACTCCGCTCGCAGCAGATCCCTTTTGAGCAACGTTCCCGATTCCGTATCATGATTCATGGGGGGATTCGGGGATCTGATCCCCCGTTCGGGCCATGGCCATATTTTCAGGTTGATGTCTAGTTCCCTTCGTCATCCCCCTCTCTTCTCGCTATCCTTCTTCGAATCATGCACATCACTTCATCATCACAATCAGACCGCCTTCTTCTTTTGGACGTTGACAAAGTTCAAGAGAAAGCTTCTCGTGTCGTTGAAGAGGAAGCTTGTTCCACATGAGAGTGAAAGCAGATTGGCTTGGAAACTGCACCGAGGTAAAGTAAGTATGAAAGATGAAGGAAAGGAAGGAAAAGGGAAAAGGATCTCCTCCCGGTTGAGAGTGGGACCGTATAGCCGGGTTAAAAGAAGAAAAGAGGGGCGAAATCCTCAACTGGCGGGCGGCTTGTTGGCGAAGCTCTCCAACAAGGCACTCAGGTCGACTTCTCCTCCGGCCTCACCAACATCGCCGCCCTCACCACCAGGGCCCATGTTGTTGGAGCCGAAGGAGGAAAAGTCAAAGTTGGACAGGTCGACGCCTTGAAGTGAACTTGACCAATCGTTGGTCGAACCGCCGCTGCCATCTCCTCCTCCTCCTCCATCCCCACCAACTTCCCCTGCCATCCCGCCAAGACCGGGGAAATCTTCCAGCCCACCGAGACCGGCGCCTCCACCCTGATTTGGCACCAGAGCGTTGCTGGGATCCTGGCTCCCTGCCAAGGAGCCGCTGTTGAACGACGGTAGTCCGGAGAAGCTTGAAAAGTCGATTCCGAGGGACGAGAGGTCCATGTTTTGGAAATCAAGGCCGGATCCGCTCCCCATCGAGGTGGTGCTTGGTGCCGCGCCTGAGGATGTATTGCCAGCACTGGTTCCTGCCAACACGGCTGCGTTGGACTCGTCCAGTGTACCGGCCGTGGTCCCTGCCCCGTTGGGAGGATTGGATTCCAGAGAGGATGAGTTGCTGGGATTGCCCTTCGTCTCGTCGTCGTTGCGGTCGGTTGGCGGGGGAGAGGTTCCCTTCTTTGCGGATACTGACCCTGGAGTCTCCTTTGATTTAATTTCGTCTTCGGCTCCCCCTACCTTGATCTCGCTGGCGGCCACACTCTCTTCACCATCGCCAAAGAGGTCAGACCCGATCTCGTTGTCTGTCTCGCTCTGGGCCTTTGCTGATCCGGCGCCTGCTTTTTCCTCTTGCATGAATGAAGACAGGGCACTAGCCACCTCCTTGCTTGGCTCAACGCTTGGCAGGGGTTTAGAGAGAGCCATCGGTGGACTGTCGTCGCCAGTCAGGTCTATGGAGCCAGTGCTGTTCTGCCCAATCTGAAGAGTCTGGACATCTACTGGCTCAGCGCTCCCATTCTTCGGTACCATGGCCAGTGGCAAGTCGTCGTCATCGTCGTCGCTTTCTATCACAATAGCGTTTGTGGCATGACCTCCGGACGTCTCGGCAGTTCCGCTTGTGCTTGGTTCGAGTTGTGTAGTCCCTGGTTGCCCTTTCTGGAGATCTGAATTGCCGGGACCCACGCTTTCAGTGCTCCCATCGGCCATTTCAGCGTCAGCTGGAGCCTTGAATCCCGCTGAGGGAAGGGGTGGCGTAGAGATGGACTCGACCATTTCAGCGTCAAGCGCGGAAGCATTCGACTGGTCGTTGGCGCCGGCAGTCTCTTTCACCTTCCCTTTCCCGCTTGAGTCGCCGTCACCGGGCCCATTCTCTGATGGATGCGGACCTGATGGAACGCTCTTCACCGCATCAGCAGCCGAGGCCGACTCTAGGGTCTTGCTTGCTTGCTCCTTGGCTTTCGCCTCCGCTTCTTCAGCAGCAGCCTTAGCTGCCCTCTCAGCTTCCTCCGCCGCCTTTTTTGCTTCTTCCATTTCCCTGCGTTGAGTCCTCTCCAGCTCGATCGATAGGGAGGCCTGGGCGTGTAACTGTGTGGCGAGGGTGGAATGGAATGAACGGATCGATTTTGCCAGGGGAGTGTTGAGCATCCTGGCCGGTATCCACGAAAAGCTATCAACTCTCACTCACCAGGTAATCTCTCAGCCCCCTGACGAGTGCAAGATACTTGGCGCACTCTGCTCCGAGAGGCTCGAGGCTGGTAGCCGCCTCGTCTGCCCCAGAGACGATTCCAAAGCTGTAGTCGTGAGGCACGCCCAGCTTTGATAGTTGCGTCCTCGAACGAAGAGCATACGCCGTTTGGAGAACGATCTCCCTCAGAGACGCCTGGATCGCCTGGGCTCTTGCCAAGGCCGAGTTCTCACCGCTCGATTCCATCCTCGCTTCGTACCTGAGGTTGGATGATTTTCGACTCGATGGTAGCGCTTATCTCTTTTCTTTTCGGTTGGGATCGATGCGAATCGTTTGACCATGTATTGTTGTCAAGAGCGATCCACGGGTTGGATCCTTGTAGTCGGTGGAGGTGCTGCCGCCAGCTTTTGGGTGTTGGATCGGATCGGGCCAAAGTTGCCCGTGCGCCAACCAATGTTTCTTACGTAATGCTTATGGATGCATGGGCCAACATCCCATCCCATCCGCCGCAGCCCTTTTCGTAGCAGCGAGAGGAAGAAGAAAACGAGTCTTGACTTAGGAGTGGGTGTAGCAACGCAGGCGTGGAGGAAATAAAAGAGCAGGCATCCTCGCCTTGATCTTCCCTTCTTTCTTCCCCCCATTGTTTAACAAAGTAAAAGGATCCCCTTCACCTCATGGGCAGTCCTCTCAATGGGCCACTCCTTAACGGGATCCGAGCCTTGGACAGTTCAACGAGGGGTTCCGAGAAAAACTTCCCTCCCTTCCTTTTCTGGATCCTTACCTATTCATCTGAAAAGGTGTAGGTTCGGCGCCGGGCAGGAGGGATCGTGGTAACACACGGTCTAGCTGGGGGATAGGTAGCGCTCTTTGGCTGACTCGCTTGCGCCCTTCAACTCTTTCGGGAGGTGAGGGGAGAAACGCCCTCGGGAGCGATGAACAGTCACCTGGCGCTTGTATATTCCTTCTCGAGTCCGTCCTGGCTTTCTTTACCCCATCCCTCCGATCTTCACCTTCTTTTCCTGACTCTTGTAGCCCCTTCCGCTGATTGAATCTCACCCGTGTCACAATCTTACCACTGGATCCCCATAATACGAAAGAGATACGGTCCATGACAACTATTTTGGGTGTAACTGTGAGGCATTCAAGCTTCACGTCCTTATCAACGATTGCTTGAGACTTCCGTTGATATGGAGCATGTGAGTTGTGTCAATATGAGTCGTCGACAGGCTGCCCGAGAACGCACCATCGGTTTGAACAAGATGGGAGAGCATGTCGGTGGTGTCACTCTTACGACGAGTCTCCCCTCCCTTATGGAGTATCCTTTATTTTGGGGTTTTAATCTCCTTTTTGCGTGCATTTGCTCCTCTTTCTTCGGTGGAGCCAAACACCTTCTCGTTAGCACTTTTTCGTTGAAAGCATGAGCTTTTTGCGTACGTTCAGACGGTTATACCATCGTAGCCTCCCACATACCCCCCCACACCACCATCAGCTCTGACGATCGTCAGGTGACGTCGACGTTTGCTGGTCCTTTCCTCTCTCGCCGACATGGCACGCTGGAGGGACACCAAAGACGGGAGGGGAAGTCGATCCCATATCTTGAAGGATGGTAATTTGCCAGTCTGCGATTACACAATAAGGTAAAAGGCCGGTGCCGAAGTGGCTATATAACAAGTGTCTTACTGTTTCCAGACGTAATCTACGCGCCCCTTGTGCTCCTGGCTCTGCGTCGAGGTTCCTCTCCCTTCGAACGTCCAACACGTTTTTTTTGTTGTTCTTGCAGTTGTTGCCGAGGTGTTGGCCAAGCCACCCACTCTGCCACGTCAGGTCTGGGGACGACCAACCATCAGCATTCTCGTGAGAATCCCGACTCGAACACACATCCTCTCTCCCTCTTCTCCACAATAAAAGCCACGTATAGGATCGATCCTCAGCATTCACCCATGCCACAGTCTGATCGAACGCCATCCAAGCTAACGAGACAGTGAAGTAAGCACGAATAGGCTTGGGTTGATTTCGTCGGAATCCCTGACCCTCGCTTTGGCCACCTCTAGTAGTCGGTCTTCCGGTTCCCGCTTGCACCACCTCACAATCATTCATCGCGACTGATAGGGTCCATACCTTGGTTACCTCGGCTTTCCTTGTCTCTACCACTGGCTATCGCTTTCACCTCCTCCGCCATCTTGCTCCCCATCGCCATAACACCCTCAAGTGATCCCACCGTCAGCAAGAGCCTTAAGCCAACCTCCCTCTCTCCTCTTCCAAAAAACTCCGGTTCAGCTCTCCAGAGCCAGCTGAATCTCGAAGCACAATGTCGTCTTCACCCTCCAAGCCGAACATCTCCAGGCCCCCGCTGAGGTCCAAGTTCTCGGAGTGCTACACCTCGCTCTTGTCGGGAGACCACCCTTGGCTCAAGACCGACAACCAAGTCCCATCCTTCTCCCAAGACGACCGTTCAAACCCAAGACCAGGCTTCAACAGATCCAAATCATCCGCAAAGTCCAACTCTGCCCCTAGAGCAAGGTTTTTCGCCGATCTCCTCTGCTTACCCGTCGAGACGCACCTCGTGTGCCAGCTGATCGCCTCCATACCTCCCGACACCTTGCTGGATGACGACCCCTCCAGTACCGGCGCCAGTATAAGGGAAAACATTGGGAGCCTCTGGAGGGAATCCGTCAGGGTCTGGAGGGAGGAGGATGAGGACGAAGTCAGGAGGGCCAACGCCATCGAGACTCTTGTGGCCCTCTCTTACTCCATTCTGATCAAAAGGTTCTCCAACTACTCTTTTGACATCATCACAATCTTCGCTGGCGGGATGGATGAAGCCGACGAGGTCTTCACCTCGCTCGTCGTCGCGATAGACGACACCCTTCGGGGGAGCTCTAAAAGATGGCCAATCCTTCCCTCCAGCACCACGGCTGGGTTTGGCCAGGATGAAGGCCAACCTCAAAACTCACAGCCTCTGGATACAGCCACTCAACATCGAGTGCTTCAGCTCGCTTTGCTCTGGCTCGCGTGTGTGTCTCAAACGTCACTTGGCGCCTATTTCCTCAGGAGGGACCTCTTCAATACGATATCCACCTTCATCTCGTCTCCATCTACATCTCCCTTTGCCTACGAGGCTGCCCTTTTTATCGGACTTTTGGCCATGGTCGGCCAGGGGTCCTCAAGCGGGATGGTCTTGGGAACGAGCACTAGCAACCCCTACGCCCGAAGGCTTAGGGATTGGGTTGATGAAGGCTGCATGACCAAGGTGATCCTTTCTTCGGCAGCTGCTCTCGAGCAGGCTGTCGCCCGGTACGTCGAGGTATCCGACGACGCACCACCCTCCGTCGCAGGCGCGATCGCCGGCTTGGCTTCTTTGAAGTGGATGTCCGGCCTAGGGCAGATCGTGGGCTTCAACACTCTGCCCATCTCGGGCTCTGGAGTCGCTGAAAGTCCTGCAAACGGGCCGAGGGGAGCTGGGACAATATCTGGAGGGGACTTTTCGCATCTGTGAGTAAGGACATGTGATCTAGAAGGTTCGAGGAGGGGTTCTTGTTCCGAACTCTTTTCGGCGAAAGGACACTGACAATGCAGCCTTCTCGCCAACCTCGATCGATAGCCCACCTCCCTCGGCAGTCATTCTACTCTCAGTCTTTCTTTTTTCTCGATCCAATCCAGCCTTCACCAACTTGGTGATGAGGATCCCTGCTCAGAATGACGATGTAGAGACTCGATCGGACCAGCCAAGTCCCCCCGGATCAGGTCTCGCCCTCTACGTTCATCTTCTCTCAATTTCTTCCTATCTCTCGGCCCATGCATCTTCGAACTACCGTTCTCGATCCTTCTCACGGATCGCCCTGATACTGATGCTCCTGTTGCTGTTCGATCCTCAGGGGGCCAGGACCGTGATCAGCGACCACAAGGCATGCCAGGAGGCCGTCACCAACGTGAGAATTTGCAGGCAAAGGGAGCCTCCTCTGTCTTTGCCGAGCAGGAAAAGGATCAGGCTCATCACGGCTAACCTGGATGTCGCAACCATGTTCTTGAGATACAATCTCAGCAAGAGAATGGACGTGGCAAGTTACATGTAAGTCAGAGACCCGTTGGCCCATCCGAGTGTTCTCTTACCTCTTCTCGCTGTTTAGGGTGGTCAGTGCTTCTGACCTTTTTCTCATTGATTGACCGATCCGTGCTTGTCTGATTTCGGTTACTTGGAATCCCTCTCCCACCAAATCCCTCTGCGGACCGCCGCGACGCCTTTCAGGGTTGCACTGAGGATCATCCAAAAAACCATCGTCCTCTGCTCAGATGAGATGGTCAGGGTCGAATACGAATGGGACGACACTTGGAGCTCGATATTTGGGCTCGCAGGGTTTCTGGCCATTAGGCACGCCGAGATGAGGATCAGCTCCGATGTCGGTGAATTGATCCGAGCTGTGAGTCCAGAGTTTGCCAATCGCTTGGTGCATCCGACAGGGTCGATCGATGTGCTGAACCTGTTCGAACGGTGGAACTCATCTCTCTCTTCCCTTCTCTTTCTTTCCTTCTTTTGTATGCTGACATCCTCAGCTCATCTCGACGTTAAACACGGCCTTGATCCGATCGGACAAGTACCTAGCGACGACGAACGAGACCCATCTCTTCATCTACGAGCTGGTCAGATCATCGTCCACGCTGAGAAGGCTGATCTCGATCCTGGCAGGGGAGAACGTCAAAGGGGCTGTGAATGGCAGCGGTGGCAACAACAACGGAAGTGTGACGAGCACACCCCCTCTGACCGGTGTCTCGTCCCCCCCTCCGACCTTCTCCAACTCGTTCGGCGGACCAGCGATCCCCACCCACCCCAAGATCTACTCGAGCCTTCCCGAATGGAAGAACGTGGAAAAGGTGATCGTCACCGTAGAGTCGAGGATCGAAGAGTGGGTCTCTGCCAAATCCTCGAGGAGGAACAAGACTCCGGACGTCGGCGCCGTCATGAAGATGATCGCTGGTCTGGATCTTGAGAACCTCCTGATCGGTGGAGACAACGATGGCAAGCCGAGCAACGGTGTCGGTGGCAACGCGAGTTGGATGAATGGTGGGGCGGCCGATCATCACGAGCTGGACTGGTTGGACAGGGTGCAAGAGAACAGCTTGCCTGAGTTTGTCAGATACGCTTGCCTTGACATCCTACAGATCCTACCCATCTACTGAGCCAAAAGACGAAAGAAAGCCAAACCCCCTTTGGCCAGATGCGCCGATGTATCATCATTGAACCTTGTAACCCCCATCCTCTTTCGGTAGCTCCACAAACCTCCTTTCGCATCCCACTCTCAGCGCATCTCCGGACGCTCGCCAAAGGAACAGAAACAATTCGGGGACATGGCATCATGTGGCCGAAAGAAGGGAGGAACCGGGTGAAGAGTCTCTCTCGAAGAACGTGGTGAAGAGACGAGTCCCAACTACCCCTCTGATCCGCGAGACCAGATAGACCTGCCTTTCAAGGGTGAGAACTGGGCAAGTTGGAACACAAAAAGAGCAAGTGGGGATCTTACCCTGGGCACGACAATGGGTGTCCTCATAATCTCCTCCTCTCCTCCTCTCCTCCTCTCCTCCTCTCTCTCTCTGAGCCACTTTCACGCTTTGGTTAGGTTGGGAGTTTTAGAGTGCAAAAAAAAGAAGTTGGATGCATAACAGGTGTACAAACCCGGGATGACAGGAGGATGGCAAAAAAAAGGAGATTCTTTTGTTCTTCGGTTGGGAGGAAAGAAGAAGAAGAAAAGCGTCTTCCTTCGTAAGGATTGTTTTCGAATTCGTTTTTTCTCTTCCTTGATTGCAATCGACAGAATCCTGCGTCCCCTCCCCAACCACTTCCCCCCTCTGTTTCCCGAGCGACGACACAAGAGGTGAAAGGGTAACCGTTTAACGGTAAGACTGTCAAGGGATGGGTGGGAGAAGGATGTAGAGGGACCAGGTCAGCAATGATCCTCCAGTAAATTCCCATGTTCAGATCCGAACCCGTCTTCCAAGAATGCTTCGGGACGGATCTCAATCCTTGCTTGTTCCAACGTCGTCCTCCCTCGTCGTCCACCTTGCTTGATACCTGCCGCCCGGACATGATCATGAGATCTTGTCTTGCCCCCCTCTCGCTTCTGTCCAGAGTGACGCCGTGATTTGACCTGGGTCTCGTAGCTTGGCTGACCGCTTGTTCCATCCGATTCAAAGGGATCAACTCTGAACTCACCTTCTGCCTCCTTGCCCTGGCACCACGACCACCGAACTTCTTTGGCTCCATGCGGCGTGGGTCAGCGATCAGGAGAGTCCTGTCGTAGGAGATGAAAAGCTGGCGGAGCTCGAGGGCCGAGGCGGCGTCGTAGTACTTGGAGTAGTAGGCGACAAGGGCCTTGGCGATGGCCTGGCGGATGGCGTAAACCTGGGAAGTGTGACCACCACCCGAGACGCGGACACGGATGTCGACGGTGCTGTTTGGGTTTCGGGGAAGCGATTGCAAGAATCGAGTCAGCGGATTCCATCGTGTGGTTTCCATGACCCGAGAGCGTGAAGACCAACAGGACCATTCATGCGGTCTTCCCTCCCTCTTTCAGAGTCCTGTAGCCACGTCACCCGGGACAAACCCCATCCCTACGCCTGTCCGTCAATCCCAGATATTCGTATCTGGGCCCTACCACCTTGAACCACCGATCGTGGCAGTTTTCTCTTTCTGCCTCGCCAAAGCCATTCGGTCCCCCTCCCTGCCATCATCATTCATCCCACGAGGCAAAATGTCGTACCGCTGCCGAGCTAAAAAACCATCGCCGTCATACCCCGCTTCATCCACTCATGGTTCAACCAAGACTTTCCAACCACATAGCCCTGCCCTTTCCCATTCTTCTCCCTCAAATCCTCGGCTGCCACGTTTCCTTCAAGCTCGCCGGATCCATACCAACAAGGTATCTCCTAATTCCATAGGGATCCTCTGGATGATTGACCGTTCGTGTGCCGCTCCTCGCGTCTCCTCTTTTTCCTCTCCTCCTCCTCCCTCCCCCGCCGCCCCTCTCCTACAACTTTCCATGCTTTCGCAATGTCATGACACTTACGAGAACTTGTCCTCTCCGACGACGAGAACAGGCTCGTAAACCTTCCAGCGGAGGATCTCTGGCTGGGTGAGGTGGATTGGCTGCCCGTTGATCCTGAGCAGGCCCTTGCCCTCCTTGGCGTGGGCAACGGCGGTAGCCGTCTTCTTTTTGCCGAAGCACGAGACCGATGGTGCAGACATGTTGGGCCTAAGGAAGCGTCGGAAAGTAGTAGAGGCGTCGAGGTGGATGATCCAGTGAGGGAAAGGAAGTGATGGTTTGGGGAAGGTTTGAAGAGGGGAGAAAACAAAGCAAATCAAAGGTGAGCTCGTGTCGGTCGGGGTCAAAGGTGAGGAGGGAGGGAGGGAGGCTGGTTGGAATTCCCGCCTTGTTCAATCTTGGATCTTGTCGTCCCTTGTTCGTCGTCGCCGTTGATTCGGATCAGGGCTCACCACCAGAGAGCTTTGTCACGATTCTTACCTTCTTGAAGTATACTTGGTGCGGGGGGGAGAAGGTGTTACTGGTGAGGCTGGCGCCAAATCCGTGTGTTGCGACGGTGCTTGCTCTCTCTGGCTCACCTTGGACTGACCACACAGCCCAGCTTGCTCTTCTTGCCAATGCCGACCCACACACGCGCGCTCCTCTCCCTCTCCTTTGCCCTCTCCCCCTCCCTCTTCTGGCCTTCGCCGTCCTCTCGTCGTCCACCTCTGTCCAATGATCCGTCTGGTCACCACAGGCGCTCTCTCCCCCCCCTCTCTCTCTCCCTCTCTCTCGCGCTCTCTGTTGGTGTCGCGCAAGTTGCTTGCTGCTTTTCCCATGGCTTTCCCAACCAACTCGTTTTTTCACCCTCTCTTCGCAGTCTCGAATCATCTGCCCAATCGTATGGGAGGAAGAAGAGAGAGCGTGAAGTTGGCACGTGATGATTGAAAACCTGAGTGGTTCGGCCGAATCGAAACGCCCTGCAAGGGTTTTGAACGTGATCGAGAGTTGGAAAGGTGGGTCTAGCTGACAAGTTCGGAACCGAGAATAGATCGACGGGCTGGGTGATCGGGGAGGAAGAAAGAGGAAAAAAAGAGAGAGAGAGGGAGAGAGGGAGGCAGAGTGAGACCAGTCATCGGACAGACGTCTGTGGCATCAGGTTTGTCGTCGTCGTCGTGGTCCATTGCCTCCCCGAAGAAATCATCAACGCTTTGTTCAACTCCTACCGCCCTCTTCCCCACAGTCCCTCGACCCTTCTCTACCATCACCGTCATCCCATCCAGATCCCTTGCTCATCGGAATCGTCCATCTCACCTACGTTTGAGACCCGCCGCCATGTCGGTCTGCTCCTCCTCCACCCTCAGGGCTCTGCCTCGTTCCGTCAACAGGCTGGCTTCCATCAGCGTCGTTCCCACCTCCTCGATCAGGCATTCTTCCACCTTCCCCCTCGTTTCCACCTCATCATCATCCCATGCCTCCTCGTCCTCGTCTTCCTCCTCCTCGTCCTCCTCGTCGTCGATGGCTGCGACCTCCACCTCAACATTTGGCCCTCGATCCAGCAACCTAACACGCCGCGACCTTCACACCTCCCCCCCCTCGGCTCAGCAGTCGGCTACCATCCACAGCTCGGCACCTCTCGACCCTCTCGATCCGCTCGAGCAACACTCGCTTCCTCCTTCCACCACCCCTTTCGAACACGACAGCCTCGCCTCAGAGTTCTCCGTCGAGGATCTGGATGCGCTCTTCAACGACAACGTCGTCGCGGTTCCTAACGACCCTCCGATCGTCCACGTCAAGCTCTCCTACCTCTCCCCCTCCACAAAGCCCCCGAAGCCCGAACACTACACCTCGAAGCGAAATCAACCGTCGCCGACTTACGTCCCTCTCTCGTCCCACGTCTTCAACCAGACACCGAGGAGGGACCTCCTCCACAGCGCCGTCGTCTACTACCTCGACGCTCAGAGGAGCGGTACGGCCAACACCAAGGACCGATCCGACATCAGGGGTTCCAGCAGGAAGCTCAGGCCCCAGAAGGGTTCAGGTCAGGCGCGTCTCGGTACGAAATCCAACCCCATCCTCCGAGGAGGTGCCGTAGCCCACGGACCTCACCCGAGGGACCACTCCACAAAGCTGCCCAGGAGGGTGAGGGAACTGGCGCTCAGGAGCGCGCTCTCGGCCAAGTGGAGGCAAGGCGACCTGATCGTCGTCCGGAGCCTCTCGTGGCAGAGGGCTCCCAAATCGACCAACCCTCTGAGAAAGCTCCTGGCGAGCAAGAAGTGGGAGGACGCCCTCTTCCTGACCGCTCCCAGGAACCCCTCGCCCCCCCC
Organism: Violaceomyces palustris; assembly: GCA_003144235.1. Lineage (NCBI taxonomy): Eukaryota > Fungi > Basidiomycota > Ustilaginomycetes > Violaceomycetales > Violaceomycetaceae > Violaceomyces > Violaceomyces palustris. The sequence continues at coordinate 24,753 of KZ819884.1, read as the reverse complement.
CAGGTCGGCTCACACCGACGCCCGACCCTCGGCCGCCGACCCGGTCTACACGGAGGGGCAAGTGGCGGCTCACGCCAGGGAGGTCAACAACTTTTCGGTCGCCTCGGCCAACATCCCGAGGGTCGAGCTGATCGAGCTTCACGAGCTGACGGCCGAAGCGGTCAAGGAGGCCAAGGACAACGATCAGAAGAAGAGGCCCGGCGAGCTCCACGCCTACGAGGTGCTCAAGAGGGACAAGGTGATCCTCGACATTGGCGCAGTCGAATGGCTCGAGGAGAAGCTGGGAGGCGCCATCTTCCACGAGGCGGACCAGTCGTCCCTCTACCTGTCGGACCAAATCGAAGAAGCGAGGGACGAGGGGGAGGGCAAGGAGGAGGAGATCGACGCTGACGTCGTCTCTGCGGGAGACGAAATCAAGGGTGAAGAGGGGAAGCAGAAGGAGGAGACCGTCGTACCGAACTAGGCAGTACGAAGGCCTCCTCCAGTGAGAAAGGAAGGGTGGGGGGGGGGGGGTCGCGGCTGTTTGGAGTCGGGGAGGAAAGTCAAACCCTTAGATTCGACCAAGTAGATCCCACCATCTTTCTTCTTTTGGGAGGGGGGGGGGGGGGGGGGGGTGGTCGCGGCTGTTTGGAGTCGGGGAGGAAAGTCAAACCCTTAGATTCGACCAAGTAGATCCCACCATCTTTCTTCTTTTCCATGTTTGGAAGCATATCCAAAAAAAAAAAAGTAAAAAAAAAAGTAAAGAGTCGCAACCAAGACGGATACCAAGACAGGCTCGCGGAGACATTTCCTTTCTCTTTCCCCTTCTCCATGTTATCGTTCGTCATCATCATCCGATTTTCTTATCTGGTCTACTTTCCGTTCGTTTCTCTATCTACATTTGTGTGTTTCCTTCATCGGCGTGACCATCATTGGCTATGTATGCTCATGACATCCAAGGGGGGGGTGGGGTTTTGGGGTTTGTCTATCGTAAAGGAAACGAAACAGATAATTTTTTCTTCAAAAAAAAATAAAGGTTGTGACGATTCCCCCTCTCATTTCAATCACTCCTTCTCCTAGCGGCGGCAGCCTCGTTGGCAAGGCTCCAAAGTTCCTTCCACTCTCCCGATTTCTTGCACATGCTGGTAAAGATGCCATCCTCGTTGGCCATGAGTTGATCGGGACTGCCGAACTCGACCACCTTGCCTTGATCCAGGACGAGGATCTTGTCGTAATCCACCACGGTTCTGATGCGGTGGGCGATGGTGATGAGGATCGAGTCGCTGAAACCTTGCCGGATGGTCTCCTGGATGGCCTTGTCGGTGGAAAAGTCGACCGAGGCTGTGGCTTCGTCCATGATGATCAGCTTGGAACCCCTCAGTAGAGCCCTGGCCATGGCGATCAGTTGACGTTGTCCCTGAGAAAAGTTTCCACCTCCTTCCGAGACCTGACTGGAGAGGGTGACGTAGTTCCTCTGCTGGAGTTGGGAGGGTGTCACGGAGGAGGAAGCGTTGGCCTCCGTCGTCGACGCGACAAGGTGTCGATCGGCTTTGAGGTGATCCTCCACTACCCCTCCCTTGATCGAGGGAGCCCTGCTGTTGGCCAGACTTTGGACCGCTGTCGGAGCCGTTTTGAGCTGGGCTTTCTGAAGTGCGTCCATGCATTCCTCGTCCGTGTACTGGTTGAAAGGGTCCAGGTTGTCTCGGATTGTGCCGGAGAAGAGAGCCGCATCCTGAGGGATGATGGTCAACCTCGATCGAAGGTCCTGCAATCCCATCTTGCTGATGTCCAGCCCGTCGATCTCGATCTTTCCTTCGGAGAATTCTACGAATCGGAAGAAGGCCAAGGCCATGGTGCTCTTGCCGCTTCCCGTCCTACCCACGAGGCCGACCTTCTCCTTGGCCTTGATCTCAAAGCTGACGCCCCTCAGGACAGGTTCCAGGTCGGGAGCGTATCGGAGGACGAGGTTGTCGACCTTGACGCCGCTTCCGTTCGAGCTGGGCCAGTTGGTCGGCGGTCGGTACTCTTCCACGATAGCCGGAGGTTCCTGAGGGAGATCCAGGTATTCGTGAACCCTCTCCACCGAGTTGAGGTCGGTCTCCATCAAGGTCCAGAACCTGCAGAGCCAGTACATGCTCATGACGTAGGCTTGGGCCTGGGTGATGGCGATACCTGCCAGACCAGCTGGGATGCTTCCGCTGAGCGAGGTGAAGGAGGCGAGAAGGACCGACACTGCTCCTAGCACGTCGAACCGGACGAGGAGCCATCGGTTGCTCATCCAGAAGAGGTTCCAGCAGCTCTGCGTCCTGTCGAGGCGATGGAGCAAGGTCTCCTTGAATCTCTCCTGAGCCCCGAAAGCCCTGACGGTGACGATTCCGGAGAGGAGCTCGGAGAAGGATTGGAAGATAGGCGATCGCGTCACCGATTCAAGCCTTTGAAGGTCTCTTCCGGTGCGGACGTAGCCCGAGGCGAAGATCCAATAGATGTAAGCGAACACCATCGCCGGCAGGGTGTAGATGGGGATGGCGTAAGCCATGACGGCGACGGCGGTGAAGAGCGAGATGATGTAGGACAAGATCTGCCTCAGGTTTCCATAAACGGAAGAGTCCACCGTCTCGATGTCCTTACTGAACCTGTTCAGGATCCTCCCGCTCGGCGTCTGATCGAAGAATCTCGACGTCGACCTGACCACGGTGTGGAGCATCTGGCGGAAAATCGATCTGGCTGCACGAACGGAGCCGATAAAGCCGATGATCGAAAGGACCATCCAGATGGCAGCCGTGCAGAGCTGGATGCCCATGTAGATGAGGAGGTAAGGCACGACATTCTCATTGGCAGGTGGCAAAAATCGCTTGCTCTCGTCTTGGTCACCAGAGCTAGCCGAGAAGAACTGATCCTTGCTGAGGCTGTAAAAATTGATGACAGGGCTCGATGCTTCATAAGAGCTCAGCGAGTAGATTCGAGCTTTGGCGGTCTTGCTCTCATAGCTGCTACCCCAGTAAGACAACCAGAACCTGAGAGGATGAGAAGGGAAAGCGATTGAAGATTGAGGGAAAGGGTTAGTTCGGGAATTCCTCTTCGCTCCCCCCCCCACCAACCACCATGAATGCCCTTCCATCCCTCCAGAGGAGCAAAAGCTAAGAGCAGGGATATGTGAAAACTCACTTTTCGACAACGTCAGCAGACTTGTAGAGGACGAGCAAGAGGATGACAAAAGCGGCGATCGTGTAGCTGAAGGCCGACAAATAAGTTGTGTAGATTTTCCATTTGACTGATCCCGTTGCCTTCTTCTCGTCTTCGACGAGCTTGTGGACAGCCTCGGTGTTGGTCGGTGGAGCGGGCTCTGCTGTGGTACTTGGCGCCGTTTCTCCCTCCTTGGTAGTTTCCGTTTCAGCCGATCCAGTGGCGACTTCCTTGAGCGACTCGCTCTCATGGATAACTTCAGCTAAGCTTCCCTGCGACCTGAGCTGGCTCGGAGATCCCTGGGCGGCGATCCGTCCTTCTTCGATCATGACAACCCAGGCGCAGCAAGGGAGGACCATTTCCACGTGGTGAGTAACCAGGATGACGGTCCTTCCTCTCATCAGTGGTCCCATCAGACATTCATCGACCAACTTCCTGGCCGTATGGCTATCGACCGCAGCGAGGATGTCATCGAGGATCACCGTTCCTGCGCGAGAGTAGACGGTTCTGGCCAGGGCGACGCGGGCTTTTTGACCACCGGAAAGACTGACTCCCTTTTCCCCGATCTCGGTCAGATCACCATCCGGTAAGATCTTGAGATCCGGTATCAGGCAGCAAGCGTCAAGGACAGCCTTGTAGCGGTCCTCCTCGTACGGGTGACCGAAGAGGATATTGTCCTTGATGGAAAAAGACTCCAACCAGGCTTGCTGCGCGCAGTACGCGACCCCTCCGTTCAGCCCGCTGGCGACGTCGAAACGAGAAGGATCCTTGGGTAAGGTGACCTTGCCAGAAATCACATCCATCTCGCCCAAGAGTGCGGCCAGGAGCGAGCTTTTCCCGCTACCCGTGGGTCCGCACACGAGGGTGATGTTTCCGGCAGGAGGATGGACGGTGATGTCGACAAGCTCGAAAGGTTGATCCTCACCCTCGTCGGTGACGACTTCGACTTCGACTTGCGGTGCCTCTGTAGCCTGCACCTTGTTGAAGTTGGGAAAGAATCGCTTGAGGACGGAAGGCTTCGAAGGCGAGCTCTCGTCCTTGGCTTTCTTCGGAGCAGAGTGCCACCGGAAGGTGGCCTTCTCGCAACCGATTTTCTGGCCCTCGACGCAAGTTCCGTTGTTGCAAACCCACTCGGGCACCTCGTCCTCCTCCAAGAACTTTTCGATCCTCTGCACGCTGACGAAAGTGGTGAGCATCTGAGTGATCATCATGGGCAGCAGGTTGAGAGGATTTCTGAGCATGGTGAAGAGAGCGATCGACGTGAAAGCGGTGGACACGTTGAGTTCTTCCTTTGCGACGAGGACGTAACATGAGAAAGAGACGGCGGTGACGAAGGCCGGGGTCAAGGTCCAGAGGGTCATCGACATGATGCCGTTGATACCAGACTTGATCATCCAACGCAGTTCCCTCTTTCTCGCCGAAAGCACCCTCTCTTCCCAGCCTTTTTCCCAGGCGAAAAACTTGATGAATTTGATCGATTGGATCAGCTCATTCGTCGAGCCCATCCTCTTGTCCCTCGCCGCCATGGTGCTGCGGGATAGGCTGATCTGATAACCCGTCAAGATCTTCTGCAGGGGCGAGGCGATCGCCATGACCGCAAAGCCGGCAAAGGACGACCATCCAAGGAGGTTGTAGAGGAATACCGTGGCGATCATGAGCTCGATCGGTGCAGCGTAGATCATGTAAATGGAGGCGATCATCAATGACACCCTTTGCGCGTCCCCGGCCATCAGACTGACGATCTTGCCAACGTCTGCCGACGCGAGGTCGGTCTCAGCCCCCTTCTTGGCGGATTGATCATCTTTCTTGCCCTCGGCCCCTTGGCCCTCCTTCTGATTGATGACGCCGCTGATGTCTTTCTTCCTCAAAGCCTTTTCGTAAAGGGTAGAGACCAACATGGACTTGACGCGGACGGAAGCCCTCCTTCCGTAATAGAGGTGCTGAAGGTCGAGCTGGCTCTTCAAAACAGCGCAGACAAAAGCGAAGATGGCGAAGAGGTAGGCGGTCTCCATGCTTACCGTCGCGGGGCCGTTAGCCTGAACTGTGAAAGGAAGCGAGATGGTGATAGTGTTCCCAGATTCAGGCTTTGCAGAATCCTGAGCCTCGATGGCGCCGAGGATCTGTTTGAGAAAGAAGGGACTGGCGTATGCCAGGACTGAAGAGAACAATGTTAAGAGAAAGTCGATGATGAGATCTCTCGAGTTTGCCTTGGCGATCCTCCTGAGTAAGGTCTTGCCTCGAGTATCTGAGAATTTACGCAGCAGGATCCTAGACCTAGACATCTTGGATATCTGCCACACGTCCTTCTCCTCCAGGGCTCTCTTGGAGCCGGTCGCGATCAGAGGGCTGACCCACGTGAAAGTCATCCAGGCCCACAGTGTGCAGTAGTCCTCGAAAGGAGGAGGGAGCCCATGCCGGTCTACAACAGGGATGCGGTCATACGCCTGCAAAGGCATCCCAGAGATGACGATCATGGCGGAGAGGCAGCCAACCAGGCTGACGCATCGAAGAGCCAGAACGGCGGTCTGGTGACCCTGCGAGTTCGGAGATCCGGTCAAGGAGTCGAAGATGCCGATGATGGAGCTCAACGCCTCGATAAGGTAAAAAAAGAGCAAGAGGTAAGGAGGGGTGGGTTGGGGCCTGAAGAGCGGCTGGGCTGTCGCATACGTCCACGACCCGATCGAGAGAGCCGTGACGGCCAGCTCAGAGGTGTTGGCTTGGTGGGAGGAGTAAGCGAGGATATAACACCATGAAACAAGGTGGAGAAGGCCAACTGTAGCCAGTACAACCGTTACATGCGGAGGCGGTTTGAGCCCAACTTGGTCCGAAGCGTCACTGCCACTTTGACGGGGAAGGAGTGGCGCACTCTCGTCCACAGCAGCACCTGTCAATGTAGCATCGGAGGGAGCGCCACCATCCAAGATTGAGCCGTAAGATGAGGAGAGATTCAAAGAGTCGCCGTTCGAGTTCCTGACCTTGCCGTTGGGAATCTCCTTGATCATGAGGACTTGTTCCTTCCTCCTTGCGTCTTTCAAGGCCTCCTCCTTCTCTTCGGCATCGTACCTCTTAATGTCGTCCAAGACGACCAGCTCGTCAAGCAGAGACCTCGACTTGTCGTCAGCATGACTTTCGGGTTTTTTAGTGCATAGGAGGGAGAGGAGGAAGAAGGCAACCACCAGGGCTGGCAGGATTCCGCTGAAAAAAAAGTATCGAGAGCATGATGTCGAGAAGGGATGCAGCGGTGTGAAGCAGAGTTGGGACGGCATGATGCCGTCGGCCCAATCTCGAGCTTGAATGTCCCAGATCGCTAGCGCAGTTGTAGGATGAGCTTAGAGGTTGAGGTCTACAAGGAACGGGTGAAAACGGGAGGACCCAATCAAGGGGGTGGAAGGAAGGTTGATTCCGGTACGACGCTCGTCCCGTACTGTCGAAAGAGATGGCCCTGAAGACGACGAAGATTCAACTGAGGTGAGCTTGTTCGGATGTTCCCAGATGTCAGCTGGCATAAGACAGAAGGTGGACGGTCGAAAAAGGAGGGTGAGAAGGGGCCGATGGACGTTGCACTGGAAGGGATGGAGTGATATTTGTCCCAGGTCTATGTAATCGCCTTGGCAAATTCCAAGTGGCAGGTTGGGTGGACAAAGATGAAGAAGAGCGAAAGCCGAGCTTGATCGGCCCCCACTTTCATGATAAGAAGTCTCGCAAGGTAAAAGAAAGAAGGATGAGAATCCTTTCTCTATCTCTTTTTTTTTATCATTTTTTTTTCAGTAAGAAGATGAAAAAAGAGAGCTCAGCAGTCACGACCTGCATGTGCATCACAATTGGCTGCATACGATTGAGAGTCAGGATTGTCAACCCATGGATTCCGATTCGTAGTTAAGGTTGATGCCCAAAAGGGGCGGGGGGGGGGGATCGTTCGACCGGGCTTTCACCCTTCATTTTTTATTCTTCATTTTTTTATATTTTTTGTGCTCATGGTTGGGGGGAAGGAATTTGGCCGGGCTGCATCGTAATCTTGCCTTGCTCCTCCACCTCGTCTTCCGCCGACCTGCATCGGCATCGCCCTCGCGACACACGGTAGGGCCTGATCCGAGTCGAGTGGACGTTGGGGTTGTCATTTGACTTGGTCTCTCTCGGACACCGTACGTGATCCCTCCGTGTACAGCCTCAGTTGCGCCACAGTTCCCCCTTTTCTCAACCAGGACCACGCGCTCAAGGTCAGCCGAGTATCACCAAAAAAGGAGAGCGAAAGGAAAGGTGTTATTAGCATCAAAAGGCCGACGGTATAGAGGGGAAGGGAAGAGGGGATACAAAGACAAAGGATTGAACTCATAGCATGAAAAACTTCTGTTGGGCTTGCGAATCGATCTCCATGAGGAACGATTGCTACAACTATTTGTGAATGTGCAACCGAGCAACAGGTAAGGGTCACACCACACCTACGCTTTGTTCAAGGTGGCATGGTGAAGAGAACTCAGCACTCCCCCCTCTCACCTTGTTCCTTTTCTCCTTCCTTTCCCACCCATGCTCCCCTTCCCCCCTTCCCCCCTTCGCCTAAACGTTTTAGGGAATCATCTTCCCCCTCGCCCCCTTCTTCCGATTCTGACCTTGCCGGCGGTCTCCCATGGGTACTTGACACATCAGTTCACACTTTTGGGCGGATGGTTGGCAATGGGTATGGCCAGAACAGCGGTCAACTTTCAGGTTCGAAACCAAGGCCCTCGATTGTGGAAAAGCTAGATCCAGGTGGAGGGGAGATTCGGTATGATTGACCGAGACGGAGTGAGAGGCAAGTTTCTGGGCAAAGGCTCAGTTTCCGAAATGGCCAAAGTTTTGCTGAAAATCGACTGCTAGAGGTCGCGGGTTTCTCGAAAGGTGGGAAGAGGACGAGCCCCGGACCATCGGCTGTACCACACCACAAAAAGAGGATCAGAGTCAGAAGGATTCTCTATCGTTGAAAGACACCAAAAAGAGGGTATGTCGGGGGGGGGGGGGGGGGGGGGGGGGGGGGGGGGGGGGGGGGGGGGGGGGGGGGGGGGGGGGGGGGGGGAGGAGGAGGGGAGAGATGCAAGGGAACAAAAGGCAAACGAGGGTGCTGGTCGTGCGTCGTTTCCCGTCTTCTGGAACCTTGTCCCATCATGATAGAAATGGTAAGGGAGTGGTTTGGTGAAGGACTCTTACCAAGCTCGTCAACTTCATCGACTCAGCGCCATCTCCTCCGCATTTCCTCGCCTCCCTCCCTTCCCCTTTCCCTCTCTAACCCCGAGTCCCAGTACGCCATGTATGCTAGCATGCTGGATCCAATGGATTGGCTTGTCGATTCCACCCCATTTCTTTCAAGGTCGAGGATGGAACGGGATGAGTCGTATGCGACCTGTCCCAACACGTTGGACACTCAAGCTCGGCTGACAGAGATTGGTTGTGTCTTCGATTGGGGTGTGAGTGTGTATGCGTGCTTGTTTCTTCTTTGCGTGCTTGTTTCTTCTTTGCGTGTTCGTTTTTCGTGTAACTTTTGGGTCTCTCCGTCGCGTCTCCTGCCTGTGAACGTCTGGAGAACATGCAAGCCACAACACGCACCTCTTCACATGGGTTGGCGTCGAGCTTGTTCCCAGACGGAACATCTCGCCCGACCCCTTCATCGTTGAGGGTCCGACTCTTACACGTTTAAAAAAAAGGGGTATCTTCATTGCCCGCCGACGGAAAGAAGCTGATACAGAGAAAAGACCACCTGGAAACCCAAAACCCGCCAGGAATGTAAAGGGAACGACCGCCTTGTCTCTTGAATGTCAAAGCTCAGCCACTTGTTCAGCCACTTGTCTTCCTCCTCCTTCCTCCTGTCCCTTCCCCCCCTTGGAATCCTCTTCATCTCCGAAAATTTCCCTCCTGAGTGCGGCCATCTCATCCTCGTCCACTTTACTGAAGTGGATCCCCGCAGCCTCTTCATTTCGAGCCCCCTTGTCGGCGCCAATGCTCGGCGAGGGGAAGCCGCTTCCGCCAGAAATGTCGTAGAGGCTAGAAGGCGAGGTAGACAGCGAGACCGATTGATGGGCTAGCTTCTTGAACAGGGGCTTGTTGTCTCTGTACATCCTACCGATCATCACCGCGTTCGCAAAGAGGGGGACGGGGAACGGGGACGACTGGGTTCAGCGAACGGAGCCAGCCATCGAGGCGCATGCGACTCGTGAATCTTTCTTATCGCTACCACTCTCCACAGGAGCTTTATGACCAAGCTTCATTCAAGCTCTCCTTCTGACTCACTTGTAGACTTCCAGATTCGCCACAAGTCCCTCTCTCAGACCATCGATCGTATCGTCCTGGAAAGCTGCCTTTACAAAGTACAGGAGGTGTGTCACAAACGTCTCCCTTGGCTTCCATCCGTTCGTGAATCTCGATGTTAGGAGCATCCTCCCCGTGTTGGGCTGTGGGTGGCGTTGGACAGTGGTGTCACGTCAGGAGGAAGGGAACGACAAAGCCTGTGAGCAAACAAATCGGCGGGGAGAAGAAAGGCTCTCTAGTCGAATCGAATCTCTGTTCTCACATCTACCAGTGGGTGAAGTAAAGTGGGGGGAAAGTAGACCTGAGGCGTCGCCGCGGGAAAGTTGACCGGAAAGACGATGTCGAATCGGAAGATGCCTCCAGTGTAGGGACCCTTTCTGATGAAAGTGACGCAGTGCCATACTGAAACGAGACATAGAAAAGGATCAACGTGAGATTCGACGAGGAAGGCAAGGCAGTCTCTCTGGAATCCATGGAAGAGTGGAATCGGATTCGAAAAGCCCGGATGGTTGGAACGATTCAACCCACAGTGTGTGTCATGCTTGTCAGGAAGGACGTATATGCCACTAGGGCAGTTGACCAGCTGTCGAATCTGAGAGCTAGTACGACGGTGGGATGATTACAGACCAGCATACGAGAGAGAGAGAGAGAAAAGTAGATTCCGAGTGAGTCGATCTGAGGGTTGGCAAGCCTTGGACTCTTTGTGTCAGGGTCGATCTTGTGGGGTCAGGGAGAGAGAGTCGGCAGTTGCTCACAATTGGAGGGCGATCTCGCGCCTACCGACCTCCTTCAAGGTGAAGTCCATCCCTGAAAGACATAGGAGCACTGGTTTGTGCGTCTACGTGGGATGATCAGGTGTGAGGTGGGAGCTGCTCGTTTCAAGATTGGGAAAGGAGGTGGTGAAGAGATCCGAGGAGAGAGGAGAGACGGATGGGGAAAGAGGGGGTACAGTATGTAGTGCGTAGCTGGGAAGGAAGGGACGAGAGGGGGGACGTGCATGCTTCATTCGATCACCAGGACACGTTTTTGGCTCTTGGCTCTCTCTCCACATCCACATCTCATCAAGGAAGAAAGAAGGAGCGTGAGAGAGAGAGAGGAGGCGATCAGACCAGAATCGGATAGACCATGACTCCCTTTGCCATCTCTCCTCCCCTCTCCTTCCTTTCCATTCGCTCCCACTTCCCCTGACTTGGTCATCGTAGCGCTATTTTCTTTCTTTCTTCTCTTTTTTTTGTAATTGTTCCTACCTACCTTCCTACCTTCCCAGCCTCCCACGTACCTACCTTTCTCCCCACCCCCCCGCGGTCCCCTTCTGCGGTTTGCCGTTGTCGACCGCCATGTCAGTGGCCAAGAAAAGAAGGTTATCCAGCACGGCTTTCCAGGCCGTCCAAGCCCAGGTCCCACCAGTCGATCCTGAAAAGGCAAAGGAACGGTCAAAGACATTGATCCAAGCGGGGAGACAAGACTCGGTGTGGGCCTGCATACAGTCTGTCAACGATCAGATTCTTGGAACCAGATCTCAAAGGCAGATCGCTTGGTCTAGGCACAATTTGATTGCCTACTCTTCCAGCTCCTCCAACTCGAATCTTGGCCCATCTAGACCTCACATCGTGTTGAGGACAATTCCTACTGCTTCCGCTCCAGGTCAGAGAACAGAAGTCGCCGCCCACTCTCATCTCTTCCCTCCTGAGCAAACCAACCCTGCTTCCAACAACGTTTTGGGTCCCAGCTACGGCCCCCCCACCCAAATTACTTTTAGTCATTGTGGATTCTACCTAGTTGCCTACTTCCCTCCCGTTCCCTCCTCACCTTCCCAACATGGTCTGGCAGCAACCCAGTTGACTTCAAATGGCAACAGTGAGGGTCAGTTGGCAAACAACGTTCCCGATGCACAACCTGATACATCGGCACTAGGCAGTCTTTGCATATGGTCAAGGGCAACGACATCTTCTTTGAATGACTGGAAACTGGTTCAGACCGTACGGGTCGCCGAGCGAAGCAGTGACATTTCCATGGAGAGAACAGGTCGAGCCAATGCATTGAAGGTGAATGCCCATGGCCAACAGGTGTCGACCTCTTCTTCAACTACTGAGAGCGATGGCCCTAAGGATCTTCAAGGTGGAATAAAAGAGATCATATGGCTCGGAAATGACCGGCAGTGGCGTGTCACGGGACAACTTGGCGGCAATGGGAAGACAGCCTATGCCAGGGACTCTGCTAGGGGACCTCGCTCGTTTCATGCCGACGGGATTGGCCTCGTTCAGGATGTCCAAGCTTTCCTCGTTTTCGGCAATCATGGCGAGGTCACTCTCCTTCACTGTCGGCCCAAAAGCCAGAAGGCCGAGCAGAGCGCAGCCGACGCCCAAGGGATGAAGCAGAAGCCGCTCTTCGATACCCTCCATTCTTCCCTTTTCATACCAGCTCTCACACCTGCACCTCCCACTTTGGATGCCGAAGGAGGTGACTCTCCCAAGAATGGATCCTGGTCCACACCCCTGCACGTCAAGATGCCCAGGCTAAGTCACTTGGCTGTCGGTATGCAAGTCGAAGAGCCCATCGTCATCGTCGCTTCCAAGACTAGGAAGCTGTTTGCTGGAAGTGAGGACATACTGAGATTGACCGAGATCAGGGTCTATTTGGACGGGGATGCTACCATCATGACCACACGACCTCTTCCGAGCTTCCCAATATGGAAGGGTGAATTGATGGAGGACGACATGAATCTTGCGAATCCTCGATCGCCTTCACTTAGTCATCTCTCTTTTGTCAACTCCGACCCGGCACAAGCAACGGTCGAAGGATCTGTCAAAGGCCGACCTTCGGGCCTGAGGCTCCTGGCCGCGTTGTCTTACCAAAATATTGACGGGGGGATACCAAGCACCATATTGCAGATCTGGGACATTGTGAGGGACGGAGACGTCCTTTCTGATGCTTTCTCTCAGCTCGAATGCAGGAAAGGAAGCAACGCCAGCTCGAGGCTTGACTGGGTGAGCAGGGCTTGACTGCGGCTTCACGTGATCACACGTTTCTCTCCCTTGCCCTGATCTGCTTTCTCACCCTCTTTCCAAACCCCCTTTTTTCCTTCTGCGAACTGCCCTACACATTCCTTCTTCACTAGCACGCAAACCTTGCACTCACGAAAAGGGAACCTGGGCGGACCCTTACGGGTGTTGTCTCTAGCCCAGAATTTCACAAGGGTGGCGCTGTCTTGGTCAGCTTTATCAGCTCGCAAGACGAACCTTTGGGAGTAAAACAAAACGGAGACGTGGCGATTCCACCCGGTCGATTGGTTGAGACCCTGCAATGGCTAGACAATCTCAAGTTTGACTCAATCCCGACGTCCCACGTTGTTCAGATACCCAGCAAAGCCAGGGTGAGGTCCGATATGGTGATCTCTCCGAACGGAATTCTGGTAGGCACAACGGCAGCCTCTTCGTCATCCAGTGGAGGCACATCAAATGGCCTTGTAATCTGGTCATTGCCGGATGTTGACGGTGTCGGGTTCGAAGGTGCCGTTGACAAGGCCGGCAAGTTAGCGGGTCTAGCACTTTTGAGAAGGACCGACGCATTGGATGTGGTCAGAGCCCTTTTCCCCAAAGGGGACCATGCCTTCTTGAATCAGGCTTTGAGGGTGACGGCTCGGTGCATCTTCTTACCCGCACCGGCTTCCCCTACTTCCCCTTCAGGGACCGACTCGAAGGGTGAAGGAGTTCCCACAACCATCGCAGTGCCTGGTAGGAAGAATGAAACGACAGAGCTCAGGGGTCTCTCTTTTGGTCAAGTGATGAGGCTTTTGGAGCTTCAGCTATCCGTCGTCAGGTCGTGGTCGAGCGTAGACTCTTCGGACTCGGAGAAAGGTGCAAGTGAGAGGCTCGTGTTCGAACTTGCACTGTGTCACGAACTGATCAAATCCAACAGACTGGTGAAGAGCATCGGCAAGGCTGAAACAAAGCCGAAGAAGGAAAGCGGAGAGGGTGGAGCAGCGGGCAAAAGTGGATTTGATGGCGAGCACGGGGGAAAGTTGGAGCAAGTCAGCTACAAACTCGAGAGTGTATGGCCGCTTATCGCCCACGTCCAGTGGATTCTCAGCGTACTAGACAATATGGCCAGATTCGCCATCCTATCGTCGGCGTCTAGGGAGCTGTCATCCTCGGCCTCGGCTGAATCGGCAAAGGGCGACGAAGATTCGGGGCGATTTGACGGCAAGGACAAGATCAACATCCAACCTGATGCTGCGACGCTGCTCTTTGTACACAAGGTGCCGCGAAGGTTGCTACTGCTCGTTCTAAAAGGGTTGGGAGAATTCAAGCATTGGATTCTGAGCACGTCTCAAAGGGAAAACCTACCCTCACAGGAAGAGATGGATCAAGCCATAACGAGCGGAGCCGGGCTGGGTCTAAGCTCTGGCGGGTATGGCGGGGCCGATGTGATGAGAAGCCATCTGGCCATCTCGGAGCAGCTCGAGCTGGCGAGGGACGCGTTGAGGCACGTCCTTGTCGGGGCAAGCGTAGACCTGGAGAGTGCGATCAAGGTTCTCACCAACTTGGAAAACGACCTGAACGACCTCGACAGGAAAGGGGACCAAGAAAAGGCCATCAAGGTCGAAAAGACGAGCGACGGTCGGCCGGCCAATGGAGGTCACAGTGGGAACGAAGGAGACGGAACCGGAGGGAAGGCGAACGGAGAGGCGAGCCGAGCCGAGATCCAAAGGGAGATCGACTCGAGCTGGTGGTCCTACCTCCATCGCTCGACCTCGAAAAGAGAGCCAGACGGATGGAAAGAGGAGGAGAAGGAGAAGATTCAGATCCTTGAAGGGATCGAAAGGAAGTTGTCCACGGCCCTGGTGGAACCGGAAGTTGGAGCGCTGGTCGACAGCCTGACACTCTTCCTCAAACCAGGTGACATACTGGATGAGAGGACGAGCCTTGAGCCGAGTCATCATCCCCTCCGCTTCCCTCCGCAAGATTCAGGCGACGCGCTCAGATCCGACCACCCGAGCCTAGGACCGATCGCCACCTCGAAGCTCGAGAGGGACATTGTGAGAAAGACTTTCCTAAAACCTTGGAACCCTCCTTCCGTTCATCATCGCAACCTCGATGCTGCTGCGAGGCGACACAGGAACAGAGTCTGCCTTCGATGCGGATCCTTCTCCTCCTCCTCGACCGTCCGTTCCAGCTTGAACGGTGAAAAGTTCGGAGGAAAGCAGACCAAGGCATCGTCTATGGCGATGACGATCGACGACGACCCCGACAGTGGGATCGGATTCGAAAAGGCTTTCGACAAGAGGTGCTTGTGCGGAGGTTGTTGGTGGTCCATCTGAAGCTGGAGTGGTTCTTTCCGTCCCACATCACTATTGTGGTCCCTCCCCGTCTTCCCCCTTTTGACAATGGATTTCATTGACTCCGCACTCGACCAAGGGGGATTTTTCCCCCGAATCATGCCGACAATGTATCCTTCCCAAGCTGCATGTCCAAGGCCGATCGCCTTTCCCTCGATGCCTTAGATGAAAGGAATATGGCACATTAGTAAAGGAAATGCTGGTCGACGAACATCTAAAACTACACGATTGCTGTTCTCAGGGAGAGGTGGGATGGGGTTGAGTTGGGCTGTGATGATTTTGAAAACGGATGTGACGATGGGGCGGGGGATGGATCGTTTGCCCTATCGTTCCATCCCTGGAAGGGCCAAGTTATTTATTCATTCCTTTTCATTTGTTGATTTTCCCTCACTGACCCCAACTCAATCCTCGTCCGAATCGAGGGTGAGGTCGATGACCCCTCCTTGCCGTTTCTGGACGAGGGAGGAAGGATTCGGGGGGTCTAGGTTTGGCCTCCCATTTCGATTCTCCGTGGGTGGGTGGTTCTGGTTTCGAAGAGTTGGAGGAGGAGGAGGGTCAGGTGGGTTGAGGATGGGTTGAGGAGGGTTCTGATTTCTATTGCTGACTTGAAGGATGGAGGGGGAGCGTACTAGAGGAGACGTCGTTTTCGATTTTGCCAGAGTTGACGACGAGGATGGTGAAGTGGATGAAGAGAGGGATGCCGGTGGAGACCTGGAGGAGAGGCTTCGAGGTTCCGAAGTTCTAGCCTTGGTCCTCATCAGGAAGGCGGGCCCGTGGAAGCTGATGGGCCTCCTGGCCATCACGGGGAACGGTCTCTCCTTGGGCGAGAGTGCCGCCGCCGGGTTGGTCCTTTCGGATGTTGCTGCTGAAGGCACCGCGGCACTCTGCTTGTTCCTTGTAGGAGTGGCAGCTGTCGCAGGAGGCTGGAACCAGCACTCTACGCCCATGATTCCGGCCGGCTTATCGTAGCTCTCCTCGAGCTCGTCCTCAGACTCCAGCATGTCGATTTCATCATCCTCATCCTCATCCAAAACCACCACCACCGCCTCTTCCTCCTTCCTTTTCTGCTCTTCCTCCTTCCTTTTCTCTTCCTCCTTCCTCTTCTCTTCCTCCTTCCTTTTCTCTTCCTCCTTTCCTTTCTCCTCCTCCTCCTTGCGAGACCCGGGCAAGTACCCGGGTCTCAAGGGTTGAAGCGAAGGCGCAGAGAGCAGGGGCCGCTTCGCCCGAGAACCATGATCTTCAATAACCTTATTCAGAGACGCCATCGGCGAACTATCGTCGTCGTGATCTCCCGAGAGAAAGAGGCTTGTCCTCTTCCTCATCACATTTGTCGCCGGAGGTTGAATGGAATCTGTGTGTATGCTTGCAAGAGATGGTGCCGAATCATCCGCGACATCAACGACAGGGAAGGAGAACTTGGCTCTCTTTGCCTGAGGTTGAGCAGGGAGGTCATCGTCGTTGTTGGTTGGTAAGGATGTAGGGTATGAAGTCGTGGCGTGTGGAGAGCGCGCCTCGGCGAGGAGCGGCGGATTCGTGGTGGCTGACAAGTCTCCGTGGTCTAAGGAAGGGATCCGAGGGGCTACCAATTGCGTTTTGACAGGAAGTGAGAATGAAGAGCTCGCCAGGGTGTGCGCCTCCATCTGACTGAACTTGTCGGCGTTCATTTCCCTGAGCCTCTGACTCCTCTTCCGTTGCTCCTCCACCCTCTCCTTCTCGTCTCTCTCCACGGCAAGGAGGAACCAGAGCGACTTGTGGAGGCCAGACCTCCTCGCCTCCTCGAGTTCGGATTTCAGCAAGAGGCTCGATTCATCGGGGCTAGGAGGCGTTGATTGGCGCTCCTCGGCGCGAACCATCGGCAAAGTCAGTTGCGAAGCCCCTTTGATTTTGGGCAGGGAAAATTGGTGGCAAAAGATCTGAACATCTCTGCAAGCCAATGGCGGTGGTTTCGGGAAATGGGTGATTTTCCTGGGCCTGATGACAACGGCATTCTTTGTCCCCGTTGGTTTGAGGGTAGAGCTACCCACCGCAAGCTCTCGGTCATTGATCGGTAGACCGAGCTCATCGAACTCGTACCCGACGTAGTAGGACGCTGTTTTGGGTTTGATTTTGATTTTAAATTGTCGAACCGGACAAGCGGGAAGCGAGAAGAGGTGAGCAGATGAGAAGGAATGGGCAAGTAGGCAAGAGGAAGGAAGAGAGAGTCAGACCAGGAAGGATCAGATAAGCACTCACTCGTCGGGTTCCTCTCCCTGAGCCTTCTGACGCGATCTGGTGAGGAAGAGCGGTGGGGCTGAGGTTGCCGCGGAGTCTGGAGGTTCGAGTGGAAACGCGAGAACAGATAGGAGTAGAGTTGGGAATATCACGATCATCATCCGAGGGAGCCCGGGGGGGGGGGGGGGGGGGGGGGGGGGGGGGGGGGGGGGGGGGGGGGGGGGGGGGGGGGGTTGGATGTCGATGTCAGAGGGAGAAAGGGAGGAAGAAAGAATCAGTCTTCTGTCAGGCATCAGGCGGCAAAGGTCGACGGGGAAAAGAGTATAGCAATGACCGATCAGCAGGAGTGGTCATGCCATGGGAAGCGCGAGCGCCCATAGGTCAAGATCAACATGACCAGCTCATCACCAGCTTATCATATCACCCTTGCAACCCATGGCTCTACCACAATCTGAACAAACCAGCTGGATTGAGCTATGCTAGACAGAGACTGCCGCACGCTTGAGATCAAGGTTGTCAGATGAAAAGCCCGATAGGACGAGTCCATGCTGCGCAGAACTCTTTGCTTGACCATCACGACACCCGCCCTCTTCGCATCCAGGAAGGTTGCGACGCGTTCGCAAGCGCATCAACTCGAGTTCATCTCGACGAATGAGACGGAAGAAGAAAAGGTATTGACGGTGATTCCGTAACCAGCCGTCCCGAACAAGA
Source organism: Violaceomyces palustris (assembly GCA_003144235.1). Lineage (NCBI taxonomy): Eukaryota > Fungi > Basidiomycota > Ustilaginomycetes > Violaceomycetales > Violaceomycetaceae > Violaceomyces > Violaceomyces palustris. Next base: position 7,055 of record KZ819884.1, on the reverse strand, counting down.
TGCCTTCACCTCTCGAGGAAGCAGATGAATCGATATCGCGGGGATCACAGAAGCCAAAGCTCACCTCAGAAGACGGCGAATCGCCTTCATCCCGCATCACGTCCGATCCATGGATTTCATGGGCAGGTTGGTCGAGCTTGGTCCGAGGTGGGATCACTACCTCCACCATGCTCATGCTCCAATCCAAACTGGTTGGCATCTACTTGATTGATCTTTGTGCTCTTCCCCCTTTTCTGCCCCCCCTTCCCTCCCCCCCCCTCCCACCCTTCTGCTGGCAAAGGATTGTTGCTGGTAAGCGAACGTGCAGGGCGGAGCCATACAAAAAATGCTGAAGTCATTCGGAAGGTGAAGGTTCAGCAAGGGGTTGTTTTGGGGGGGGGGGGGGGGGGGGGGGGTTGTTGCCGATAATTCCTTCACCCTAGCTTTCTCTTCCCTCTCCCTCTCTCTCACACAATGTCTCTCTGCCTCTGCCTCTGTCCCTCTGTGCTGAAGAGGGGTTGACAAGGGGGGAGGAGATGGAGAGAGGGAGAGCAAGTTTGGAAGAAGTGAGAGGATTCCGGTTTGATGGGAGGGGTTTGGTTGGTTGATTGGGTTCCTTTGTTTGAGAAGAAGAGGAGTGCAGAGGAGGATGAGGAGGAGGAGGATGAGTGGGTGGTTGGGTGGTCAGTAGGCAAGAATGGTTTTGGGGGACAAGGCACCACAGTGTTGTATGTGGAACTGCCCACCAAAACCCAAAAGAGCTTCCCTCCATCTCAAAGTGGCTTGTGTGTTGGTTGATCACATGACCTCGTGCCGAACGCTTGGTCCTCTCAGCCGGGGGAGGGCTTGGGGTTGGGTGGAGGAGGTCACCTCACCTTGATTCATGTCCCAACTCGCACTTGGAGCAGATGAATCAACCAACGAGTGAACCAGCACCCTGAAAAGCCTCCGCCAGTCCGGATGAACCCCGCTGGTGGTAGGTTCACTCTCTCTGTACGTACTCATCCCAGGTTTACGGGTCGGAAGAACCGAGTTTTCGTTTGGTTGCGGCAAACAAGAGGAGAGCGAAGGCGCAGACCGAGGGAAAAAATGAAGGTGGGGAATGATATTAGAGATTCCAAGGGAGGAAAGCAAAAGTGGCGGTGGCCCCCTCCTCCTCCCGCGTCATCACCATCCACAACAACCGGGCGATGAGCTGGCGCAATCAACTCACCTTCGAGCCACTTGCCTCCTGTCCATAGCAGGTTCCAAGCTTTGTTTCTTTTTCGAATCCACAAACAAGCATATAGGCGAGAACGGCGCACGAAAGGAGCGACCCCGGATGAGAAGAAAGGAAAGGGGTTGGGGGGGACCGAACGCCATTCATAAAGGGGATTTATCTTTGATGAATGCTCTTCCGCTCGGGGCTCAGCTCGTACTTTTACCGGGGAATCACCACCACCACCACCACATCATTTCCATTCGCCTGGAACGTCGTCGATCACAACCCTTTGAAGACCTTCCAGCAACGGACCTCGGCCGAACGACACTGGGAGGAGGAGGACGACGACGTCCACACACCGAGTACAATCATGACGGATCGGAACTCGAGGTACGAAGCTGGAGTCGAAGATGCGAGTCGAGTCGAATCGAAGCTGGAATCGAATAGGTCGGAGGCCAAGAGGTCCAACCTTGTCTGCTCCAAGGTGGACACCGACTTTTTGGATCACGAGCATCCTTCCAAGAGATCCAAGAGATCGGATCCCACCGCGCTACGACCTGGGAGCTCGCCTCCTCCTCCTCCCATCATCAGCACAATGGAAAGGGACCCTCACGTCGATCCAGATGTCAGCCCTCCTGCTTCCTCTTCCTCCAGGATCGAAAAGGTCAGGATCGACTTTCAGAAACCTCAAGTGATCGCCACGTTTTCCTTTGACGAGTCAAGGCGGTTCCACAACGACGATAGGTCCAAAAAGTACTTTCGATGGCCACCCTTACCCGAGCAAGGAGGGGGAGGTTTCGAGGAACATGGTGGCGCCCATTGGGGGAGGAAGTCCCACTCCTTCAGTCACGGAAGGACCAGAAGTAGAGGGGCCGACCTCAACTACGGATACGAAAGGTTGGTCTCGAGGAACGAGGAGGTCAACGAGCATCTGGATGCCCTGCTCGCCTCGCTCATCTTCAGAGCTCAGGCAGGAGCCGAACCCCTTTCAAAAAGTTCGACGGGAACCCCTCGACTCTACGATCCCGCATCGGATCTGGACAGGAGGAGGTCCAACGTCATCACGTGGAGGGGGATCATGACGAGGATCTTCACGGCTCTGAATCAGGATCCAAAGGTGAGGGATTCCAAAGGGATCTCGAACAGACCGGAAGGCTTCTCCCTCAACGCCATGGCCTTGGGTTCGACCCTCTACCTCGAGGATCACGTGGACCAGCGCAAGGCCAGGGAGGAAAGGGAGAGGAAGGGAAAGGATGAGAGGTTGTCAAGGTTCGGTTACTACGGATACTCCTTCGAGTCGTTCTGCACCGTCGGCTCCCCGGAGGAGGCCAAGGTTTCGCCCTTTGATTCCAAAAGCAGGGAGTGGGGGTACGAGGGGAGAGGAAGGTACCCTCCCGGTTGGAGCGGTGACGTCAACACCAACGTCCAATGGTGTCAGGTGGTGAAGACCAGATTGAACGAGACCAGAATGATCCTAGGAGGCGAGGTGGATTGCGTCAGACGACGAAGACGAAGATCTCAGCGCCGACCTCTGTCTTCTTCGAGACCCGAGGAGGAGGAGGAGGAGGAGGAGGAGGAAGAAGAATCGGTCGAATTGAAGACCTCGGTCGTCCTCAACCCAAACAACCCCCGATCGATTCCCCTCTTTGAACTGAAACTCCTCAGGATCTACTTCCAATCCTTCCTACTGGGCATCCCCTCGATCCTGGTGGGATTCCGAGACGCTCAGGGTCACCTCGTCACGGCGCAGGAGTTCAACACCCTCGAGATCCCAAGGTTGGTGAGGGGAAAGGAGTTGCCCGTAGGTTGGGACGCCTTGGATAGCATGAGGTTCGCCGACAGGATCCTCAACTGGATCAGGAAGGTGATCGTCAACGAGACCCGAACGTGTCTCCTCGCCGATCGAGGTGGCGTCGTAGGTGGCACCTTGACACCACCTCCTTCACAACAAGCCTCCCAAACCTACCCCGTCTTCAGGGTCGACTTTTCAGGACCGGAATTCGACTGCCTCACCATCCGCAGGCTTAGTCTGACCGAGGTGGACGAGATCCAGCACGGAGATCCAGACGTTACCCAAGAGATCAACACCAACAAACAACCTAGGGTCGGTTTCTTGACCGCTAGGTACTACGAGTGGAACAGGGACGTCTTGGGTCAGTGAGCCACCCTGCGTTGATCACACGACGTGGGAATCCCGAGCCCTGTACCGGGTCAAACCCAACCCCCATCCCCTCCCCTTTCAATCCCTTCCACTTGCCTGACGGATCAACGCGAGGAGGTCTTTTTTTATTATTTACTTGTTTAATTACAGAATCTCACTTTGATCTACGAATCTTCCAAGCCACCGCCCCTTGTCTCCCCCAAACCTTCAAGTGAAAAGGGCGGATCCTAATTTCGAATACTAAAAAGGTACAGGGGTTCTTTTTTCAGAAAAGGGTAAAAAGAAGCGTGCGAAAAGATCAGGATTATAGGATCGAAAGGATGTCGTGCTAGGTCGATGTGATGAATACGGGGGGAGGGTTGCCCCCAAAAGGAAGCTTTCCTCTGTGGATCGAGGAGGGAAGGATCGTGGGAAGGGGGGAAATCGCCGTCCCACCTTGTTGGGCATCTAAGCAAAGATGGAGATGGAGGAGGATACGTCTGAATGATGTTGAATTTTTATGCCCCTTTCGCCTTCCCTATTTCCTCTTCTCCTTTCTTTGTTCCTTGTTCCTCCTTTTTTTCTATTTTTCCGTTCACCTTTCTAACAAAGGATCTAGGCATCTTTGTGGTAAATGAATGAAGATGGAGGGAGGATGGCTAGAAGTTTGCAAAGGGGGTCGCATCCTGGGAGAGGTGAGCGGTCATCCGCTCCTCTACCGCTGTCTCTCTCCCTCTCTCTCCCTCTCTCTCCTCTTCTTACTTTCTCTAGTGCGAGTGACCAGCGTGGTCATCGCCACTGTCGGAACCCCTTCTGGAAGCCTTGCCGCTGTTGATGGGAGGGCAGCAAGCGGATTCGGCGCACGAGTCATCCTGGCCGCAGGCGATCAGACAGGCCGTGTCCTTCTTGAGCACTTCGTCCTCGACCAACTCTCCCTCGATGGTGATGAGCCTTCCGTGTTCGTCGGTCTGGTCAGGGGCGACCGTGACGCCGCTCATCCTGGCGGCCTCCCTGAGGCCCCCTGGTACGAACTCGGGCTGGATGGTGGACGAGTGGATGCCCCAGAGGTGGAGCTCGTTCCTGATCTTGGCGGCGATCTCCATGTACTTTTCGTTCTGGTTCGAGGAGCAGTCCACGAGGACGTGGACGCTGGCGACGATCTTGCTCTCGCTCAGCTGCCAGACGTGGAGCTCGTGGAGGTTGAGGACGCCGTCGACCTTCCTGATCGACTTCCTGACGGCGTCGAGCGAGACGGTGGCGGGGACTCCTTGGAGGAGGATGAAGGAGGCCGACTTGACGAGGGGCAAGGCCGAGTGGAAGATGATGATGGTGATGAGGAAAGAGATGGCGGGGTCGCTGTAGAATCTCCACGAGGCATCCGAGAGCATGATGAAGAGACCGGCGGCGATGACACCGACGTTTCCGAGAGCGTCTCCCAAGACGTGGAGGAAGACTCCCCTCATGTTCATGCTTCCCTCTCCGCCGTGGCTGTGGCCGCCGTGCGCGTGTCCGTGAGAGTGCCCGGCCGAGGCGGCGGCAGCGTTGTGATCGTGGTCTTCGTGGTCGTGAGAGTCGGACTTCTTCTTGCGGCCAAAGAGTCCCTTGGACTTTTTCGAGGACCCTGCCTCGACATCTTGGTCGTGGCTGTGGCCGGCATGACCAGGGTGACCGTCGGCCTCGGCGGCACCGTACCCGTCAGCCTGGCCGCCGCTCAAGAGCCTCGCCCGCTCGCCTTGGCCGGAGGAAGAGGCCGTGGCCTTGGAGTCGTATCCCATCTCGTGAGCGGCCTGGACAACATAAGCCCTGGTCTGAGCGGGGTGACCGTACAGGCTGCCGACACTGTCGCGTCGGCCTGCGCCTTTGACCCGAACCATGGCACCCTCCTCGTCGGTCTCGTCACCGGAAGCGGCGGTCCTTGAGGCGTCGGACGATCCGTTGGTGACCGCGTGGTTGTGCTGGTGGGAGTGAGCGCCGTGAGAGTGACCTCCGTGCGAGTGCGAGTGACCTCCATGCGAGTGTCCGTGGTCGTGGAAGAGGAGGAGGCCCACCAGGTTGGAAGCCAGGCCCAGGGAGCCGACAACGACGACCAGCTTGGGGTTCGAGACCTCGGTCACGTTGATGAAACGCTCGAGAGCTTCCATGAAAATGCTGAAGCACAAGGCGAGGAGGAAGACGCCGTTGATCAAAGCGCCTAGGATCTCTGCCCTCTGCCATCCGTACGAGAACCTGTGGTCGGAAGACTTGGACGAAAGCTGATGGGGGGGAGTCGATGGCGAGAAGCGGGGTTTAATACACATAGTTTTGCAAAGAAAAAAGGTGGCCGCAAGAACAATAGGAGGATATGCGCGCGTACGCATCGGTCTTCCATCGCGAGCGGTCCCGAGAGAGGCGAGAAAAGACGGTGGAGACGAAGGAAGACTCACCTTGACGGCATACAGTGCGACGATGAGGGACATGACGTCGTTCAACATGTGGAAACTGTCGGCGACGAGAGCCAGAGAACCTGTCGCATAGCCTGCGATAGGAGGAGAGAGGAGGAGGAAGGCAAGGGCATACAAGATCGAAGGTCAGTGGGGAGAGGCGAGTCGAAACAAGGAGGGGCAGCTAGGAGACGAGGGATGCAGAAACTTACCGGTGATGATCTCGACGAAGAAGAAGGTGATGTCGATGACCAACAGGATGATGATCTTGGTTTCCTTGCCCGCCATCTTGGGATGTGGAAAGGGGGATGGGAGGGGTGAGATTCTCCAGTCAAGCCGATTCGAAACCTTTTAGTCTTGACTCGAGTTCCGGAAGAGGGGAAGGGGGCGCGCGCGGGCCTTTTGTCGAATGGTGTAAGGGTGAGGCTGGACTGAAAAGGCGAATGAAGAGGGCGTCAAAAGGGGAGCGAAGGGGGTGGCGGTGGCGGGGGTTGATGATGGTGGTGGTGGCAGGGTGGCAAGGATGGAGGATGGCTAAACGGAAGCAAAACGGAGAGGGAGGGAGGTGTGAAGGGTTTCGGTGTGGCATGAAAGGCCGAAGGGGAAAAGTAAAAAGGGGGGAGGGGAAGGGGGGGGAAAGAAAAAAAAGCGAAGGAAAGGATTCGCAGGAATCCAATTATCATCGTGATGTTAATCTATTGAATTTTTTGTCTCGATTCGCTTTCAGGTGTGTGGGTGAGAGAGGAGGGAAAGGAGCCGCGACAAGGGGAAGGTTGGGCCCACCCGTAGGCAAGGGGGGGGGGGGGGGGTGGAAGGTATTCAAAGTGAAGAGACGCGGGATGGCAAAGCTGTTTGCTTCAGAACCCTGTTGCTAATTGGAGCAGTTAGGATCCATCCCGAAGAGTAGATCGACCTTGGGTGACTGGATTCGATCTCTATTCCGAAAGCGGATCAGAGCACACATTCGTAACAGTTGGGAGTCGGGAGTCCTAGTCATGAGTGTCAGTGGGTTTGGAGTTGCGACCTGTTTTGTAGCGTGTGAATGGATCAGTCCATATGGCTTACACTCACGCTAACCTCTCGCACTCAATGACTTGATTCAACCCGACTCGCCTCCTCTCAATTCCGAGACCCACTCCGAAAGCCCTTTGACCAAGGGGCTAGCAAGTAGCTAGCCATCGCCGTTGCCTAGAAAGAGGGTTGTTGTTGTTGTTTTGTTCTTGTCTTTTCCCCCTCAACTTTTTCTCATTTCCAACTTGCAACCAACCCAAACCAACCCCCTTTGTTTTTGCTTTTTTTTTTTTTTTTTTTTTTT
>KZ819883.1:0-39780 GCA_003144235.1 Violaceomyces palustris | reverse complement strand
GGGGGGGGGAGAAGGGGGGAAAGTAAGGTTCGGTATATTCCCCTTCCTCCTCTGATGCGAGTTTTACGTCCCATTCTCATCCTTTTTTCGTCTCGCTTCTTGACAAAGGACCATTTTGGCCCCTGTACATACATGCTCACTCATTCCCGGTACAACACACACATGCAGTACTCACGAATGTACATCTATTACAGTGCTGTGCTGTATGTACATACATGCACATATGTACATACAGTACATAACTTCCATCTACGTGTACGTGGCAAGGCTGGTCCTCAACCATTCGAGAAGGCAAGAAAGAAAGCACGAATCGCGAAGCATGACCTCTGGTCGTATGACATGGCTCAACGGGGAAATCCTTCCCAACTGATGGTACTTTTTTCTCCTCCCAACGTACCCCATCCTTCACCCCTTCCTCGAACGTCAACCCCTTGAAGATCTCTCCATCCCTTCATTCGCATGAATCCGAGCACTTCACCAGCATGATTAGAGAACACTGAGGCCTCGAGAAAGGGTGTCGAAAACTTCGGCCTCGGGGGACAAGAAAAAAGGATCCTTTGCCGTTCGTTGAATGGTTCTGAAATAATATTGATAGATGAACAGACAACAAAGATTCGGACAGGGATCCCGAAAGGGGGCCGACGAGGAAGTTCGAGAGATTTCTCGAGACAGGGTTATCGAGGAAACAAGGGAGGCGAGTCGAAAGAGGAAAGGTGTCGTCGAGGCAAGCAAAACCGTGTCGGACAAAAGGATCGCTGAAATGGTATTTAAAAAAAAAATTAATCCGATTCTTTCATCTCTTTTTGTTCTCTCTCCAACCCACCGCCGTCATCTTCTTTTTTTCACTCACTCTCCGCTACTCTGAGAGGAGGCTTCGGGTACGCCAGAAGACAGAGGTAGATGAAGGGAAGACCTCGCCAATACAGGTGGGATCTGTGGGCTTTTCTTGTGATACCAATGAAGATGTAAATAGAAGTGATGTGGGTCGAGGTGATGCGGATCGAGGTGATGTGGATCGAGGGTGGTAAGATGAAGAGTCCTTTTCATCCGTCTGCTCATAGACCAAAGGAGGCCACTTGGCCCCGGCCTCCTCCCAATTCTTCATTTCTGACTTGCTCCTTGTCCTTGGCGAGCGCTTCCCAGCCTCTGGATCTCCTGGCTCTCTCCTCTTCCTTCAACCACATTCTTTTGATGGACTCGCAAACAGCCTCGCTCGCACCGCTGTTGTTGCTCTCTTTGGAAGAGAAGGAGGGCAGAGCGGGCGCGGTCGTGGTGATTCCCCTGAGAATGTCCTCAGAAGGGATGAGTGATACAGCCATCCTGTTCGCCGCCAGAAGTTGCTTCTTGGCCGCCCTCTTTCCGGACGGTGAGACGCCGTTTCCTAGTACCACGCTGGGGTTCAATCCCCCAAGACCTCTAGAGGATGAGGAAGAGGATGTGCAATTGTCCACCTCGGATCGAATCGAGAGGATCCCCTGCACCTCGAGTAGCTCAAAGACATTCAGAAGCTCCGATGACTCCAAGGGGGAGAAAGCGCCATCTTGCTTGAGGATGGCCAAATAGGTCACCTCAAGGTCAGCGATGCGGATGCCATGGGTCATGATATCCACGCTGGCGTTCGATTTCACAGCCTTTTGACGTTGGCTGCCAGAACCGAGAACGCTGAGACCCTCCTTGGAACGCAGTGAAGCTACCATTAGGGAAAGGAGGACCAACTTGGGATGCAAGCCCAGGTTTCTGATCTTGGACAGGCTCGGTGACCCCAGGACCGTAGAAATGACTTTGAGGATGTGCTGCGGCCCGACCTTTGGAGCTGATGATGGTGTTAGGTGGGAGAGAAGTCTGGACCTGGGGATGGCAGGAGCGGAAACTTGGACAGCGGCCAACTCGGATCCATCCTCTGCCCTGGCCTCTGGCTCGCTTGCGTCCATCTCCTCCCTCCCAGTTTCGGCCGTTGCCTTCTTACGTTGTTCTGTCTCCACCAACTCGACGGCAAGCCTGCAAGCATCCAATGCCTTTCGAAGATCACCGGTGGCGGCGGCGATCTTCCTTGATGCTAGTTCCAGAGCCACTTTCGAGAAGAGTGGTAGATCACCATCTGTGACATTCGCCTGCGGGCTATCGAGATCACTTTCGGCGGGTGGATCTGCATCGTAGCACTGCCTCAATCCTTGGAGCCTCGCCCTCACGACTTTAACGATTTCATCCGCCTCGAATGGCCTGAAGTGGAGCAGGGCCGGTGATGCACCTTTGCTGGCCAAAAGTGGAACAAACCTCTCAGTGAGGTCCAGGGAGTTTGCGATGCCAACGAGACTGAAAGAAGAAGAGGCGCCGTGGGCGATTGCGGGAGGACTTGAGGATGCCCAGGCAAAGAGGCGATAGAGGATGTTCTGGTGAGCTCGGCTGTGCAAAAGATGGTCCATCTCGTCCAAGACGATCAAGATGTCCTGTCGCCCGTCTTTGATTAGTTCGCCCAGCGAGCTCTCGGCTTCAGCATCAGTCAGAGCTTCGGAGCCTGGCTTGCCGAGAGCTGACAAGACCGTGCCAAAGACAAGCCTAGGGTGGGAGAGTGACATGCAATTGATGAAAACCACGGTCGGAACACGACCGACGCTTCGTCGCTTTTCCACGATCGTCAGAATAGAGCGGAGTAGGGCGGTCTTTCCGGTTCCTGGAAGGCCGCACACGTAGAGGCAACCAGATTCTGGGTCTCCATCCAGCTCCCCCTCCTGGTACCCTTCGCACTTTGGGAAGAGGCCGAATCTTTGGTCCAAAAAAGTTTCAACGCTCGCCCTTTCCTTCTCTCTGCCAATGACCTCGACATTATGGCGAGGGTCTGCATCATCACCTGGAGAGACTGGTGCCTCGAGAGAAGAGCCGTTGCCAGCGGCAGCATACCTGAGGAGAGCTTTAGCATGTGCGTAGATGTTGGAGAACTGCTCGGGGGAAGTCTTTGAGATGTCCACCTCGGTTGTAGATGACATCACTGTCGTTGCTGGAGAGACCCCTCTGGAAATCGAGCATGAGGATCCGACACCGTCATCGCTGAAACTGTCGAAGATGCAGCTTGGGGCGGTGCTGATGCTGGCACCTGTCGAAGACGCCTGCGAGGAGAAGATGCTATCGCAATCCTCAGTCCTACGCCTGGACGGTGACAATCTCAGTTTGGAGAGGGGAGTCGTAGGTGTCGATGTACCTTGGCCATGATCTACGCCTAGATCGTCTCCTACAGACTGCCTGGTCCGTTTCCTACCGTTGCCCAGTCTTGCCCGGGTGGGAGTGCGAGGTTCGGCCGCGCTAGCGAGCGAAGATTGTGATGAGAAAGTGGACAAGCCAGCACTGCTGCCCATCCTCGCAGCCCGCCTCGATGGCGTTCGCGGCAACGGGGCTTCAGAGGCTTTCAAAACGCACGGGAGGTTGTCCAGCAATGTGAGCGATTGATCAAGATGGTAATGGTCACAATCTGAGGAGGAGAGACTCACCACTTGATGAAGCTTGCTCACTAGAGAAACCCGAAACAATCTCTGAGCGCCTCAATGACCTTCTGGTGGGACTGGGATCCGTAACGCTGGCGCTGCAAGCCGAGGAGGGGAGGAGGCTCGAGGCGAGAGATGTGCTGGAGCTCGTGCTTCTACCGATCAGGGAGCTCCGCCTCCTGGTGCGCCTGGCGGCCGAATCTTGTTGGGCGTCCCTGGCTTCCTGCTGGAGGATCTCTACACTGGCGCAACGGAAGGGCGCTACATTTTCCTTGTTACTGTCATCTCTCCGGCACAAGGCGGCACTGTACTGGGAGCAGCCTCCTATTCTTTCTCGGTTGTTGTCCAGCTCGTCGTCCGAAGGGTCGGAGTCGTCGACGCGATCGACAGAGCCACTCTTCGACCTGCCCCGACACCGCAGGGAGGAAGAGGTGGCGATCGTGGTTGAAGTTTTGCTCGACGCATGTTTTTGTGAGCTCGACCTGGGATTGATGGTGGCTGTGGTGGTCGAGGTGAGGAGGGTGGCTGTGGCCGTCTTGCTCCTGGTCATCCTTTGGGCGGCGCGCCCTCCAAGGCTAGAGGGAGCAGGAGGGCTGGTGATGATGCGAGAAGACAAGGGGATGGCAGATGGGAGGATTGGCTTGCGACTGGGAGAGTGAAGGCTGGTCGAAGTGGGCTTCAAGAGGAGGACATCATCTTCGCTCTCCGGGTCTTGACTGGAGGGGTGAAGGTTGGTCGTGTGCGAGAACGACCTCGTAACGGGCATTGCTGGTGACTACGAGGCGAGGGAGGTTTGGGGCGAGAGATATGCCAGTGAAGAGAGAGAGAAAAAAATAGTATAGTGTAGAAAAAGCGCGAGTCAGTTCGCTAAGAGGAAGAGGGTTTTGATGGTTGAGGTTCTAAGATTCAAGGGTTGGGCAAATGTGCTCCCTTTCTTCTCCTCCAACTCTCTGTCTATCTCTTGCCTTGCCTCTCTTGTCTGTCTGATGGTCTGTCTTTCCTCCTCCTCTACCTTCGGTTGCCCATACCTTTTCCTCCTCTGGATGATCTAGTCTAAACTATGGCTAGTTAGCCTCAGCCACCTTCCCTTGAGAGACTTTCGTTTTGTGGCGCGACCAAAAGGGGGGGGGGGGGGGGGGGGGGGGGGGGCGAGGGATTGCGGAGACACGGGGATGGAATGGTTGTTGGATAGGTGAAGCAAATTGAGGAAGGGACGAGGGAGAGGAGGTCGCTGCCCTCTACCTGACTGGCTCTGTTAGGTTTTGGTTGGTGGTGAGCACGCTCACAAAACCGACTGTAGCCTTCAGGATTGGCTAGGACTTTGGTACACGCATGGGCTCTGTCGCGAGCTCTTCGTGATTGTAGTAGCGCTCTTCGGAATAGGAATCATGGATTCGATCCTTAGCCTTGTCGTTCCTCTTTCTTTCCCATCCTTCGCCTTCCTTTTCCTCTTGTTTTCCTTTTCTTTTACCTTTCCCTTTATTTCTTTTTTAAAAGAACCGATATCTTTGTCCTTCGCTCCCCTTTTCCCATTCCTTTCTATCCCCTGAAGGTGTGGATGTTGGCTGCAGGTGAGTGTGAGTGCCTGCACGGGGAACCAGAGCGCACGAATTAGAAAGATCGTCTACAATCCCTTCGTTATTGATTTTTCATTTCGTTTTTTTGTTTTTTCTTTTTTTTTTTTCAACCAGGCGCAATCACGTATCACGGTTGCATGTCTACAAATCACATACATAATCATAATAATGTGGGACGCAAAACACGCGACTTCACCTTCGCGTTCTCTGCCACCCACGCCCCACGCCCTACCATCAAGAACGCAACACACCCTCCTCTTTACGCGACGGACGCGTCGAGGCGAACGCGTATAGTGGCAACAATCTTTAAAGCGTCGCCGTCGTCAAAAGCGAACCGCGACATGCAACTAGGAGCTTCAATTCCAATCACCAGTCTTCAACTTCACCCTCACCATCAAAACCCCCTTCTACTCACTCTGACTTGTATGAATCGGAATACTCCTCTAACGTGAAGAACATGAAACGTTGTATCGTTCGGTACTGATCTGGAGAATCAAGATCTCCACACGAGTGAAAAAAGGGGGTCGACAAAGGTTTCCCCGAAATCGCAAGCTAAAGTCACATCGTCACAGTCATTTCAGAACACACCTTGCGTGTGACCTAGCTGCTCACGTGACTTGCACTCTAGCGCTTGCTGGCAGCGTCCCCCATGCGGAAAGCACAACCGCTGCATTTACTTACAAGGTCGTCAACACTCACACCACTCACAACTGCACATGGCGGATATCAGCCTTCCATTTCGGTTTGAGCTCTGTGAGATCTCCCCAGAGACTGACAACGTCGCTCGGCTCACCATTCGTGCTGATCCAGACATCTCTATCTCTCTCTCTCTCTCTCTCTCTGTGTCTCGGGGCGGGAAAGAGGAGAAGAGAAGAGAAGGGTAGGAGGAAATGAAATTGCTTGAGGGTGGAACCCAAATCTTAGGTCTGTGATTCGTTCACGATCCAACCTTGACTAGTTCTCGAGCTTTCTCGTTTCAAGCCCCGCTGCAACGAAGGAAGAGGTTTGTTGCTTGCGATCCAATGACACCCATCCCTCTGATCAAGTCTCGAAGAAAGCAATTACGTCAAGAAAGCGCCTGCTCCCCTCCTCAACATGGTGCTGGGGCTGAAGCCAAAGACTGATGGAGGCTTCTCCAAACCTTACGGTTACGTGGGAGGCTTTCGCGCTCAGTCTGGCACCATCTATGACAAATTATCGTACTCGAGACGGTACAAAAGTTGCTGTCAGGGTCTGACTCATCCACTATGCTTATGTATTTGACAGAAGATGGACCGAATTGAAGGGAGAGGGTCCCAAGATCAAGGTCGGAACCAGAACCATTTCATCCAGCTACTGGTAAACAAGGAAAATTCGGATTCAAATCCGCAACGTTTGATGCTCGATGGTCTTGTTGGCCCCATGCTCGTTGACTTGGACAGTAAACACTAGAATCATCCCTACTCTCAAAAGAAACGGGGAGGTAAAAGTAGTAAGCAGAAAGAAACCACGAACAAGACAAATCCCAAAAAAAAAAGCACACACACACACTTCCTCGGTCCAAATTTGAGGTGGGCAAGCTTTCTTTCCCGCGTCGTCACTATCACCTGACTCTTGATGCCTCACATGCGACTCGTAGCGGTGGCTTTTCCAGACTTATCCTTGAGCATGCCAGAATTCTTCTAGATGAGGGGAGGTAGGAGCTACTGCGTCCCTCAAGGAGTTGATGTTTTCGCCAGAGATTTCTTTCCTAGCTTCCTTATAAGGGCTCGTTCAGAATCATGAAAAAGGATTTATGAAGCCATAACACCTTCTTCTCGAATCTGCTTCCTTCCGACCATTCTTCAACAACGACAACGGAACCATTCATCAATCAAGAAAACCCATTGTAGAGTACAGCTTGTCTTCCCCTCCTCGCCGAAGTATATCTCTTTAATCTCGCCAGATCTTCGTACTGGAAAGTAACCTGGTCCTTGTCGCCAGAACTCTGCTCACAGAAACAATCGCCAACGACTCTCAGACGAACGTGAGAAAGAGAGAGAAAGAGAGAGAAGTATTGGACGATGAACCACACCAGACGATTCCTCGTCCTTTCCATTGCTGTCTGGTTGTTCTGTCAATTGGTAGAGGGTGCAGCGATCACGAGCCCAGAGAACCTCTTGGGCAAGTCGTCCACAACTCTGAAGAAAAGGGGTAAGAGGGATTCGTCAGAACACGATGGTCCGTCGGAACCCTTTCCCCTCTTGGATGAAGGAAGGCCTGATTACGGCAGGAAGGGCCCTACCCGTTTCAGCCGATCCGCTCCCCTGCGCTTCATCAATCCGTTCAAAAGGTGAGAGCCAAGTTTCAAGCAGTAGACTAAAAGAAAGGAAAAATTCGAGTCAGGTTCCGTCGTGCTGATTCTCAAATGATTCATCCTTCCACCTATCCATCCAGCGATTCAGCCGAAAAAAAATCCAACCAAAAAGTTTTACACCCCACGCAATGGTCGGCCATGTCAAACACTTACATTGGATTGTTGAAGAAGTTCATCGTGCTTCGGGCTAAACTAATTCAACTGCGATACTTGCTCGAACTTTTAAAGTATGTTGCAAGAACCCAGTGGGAGCCAGCGAATGTAGACAAGGAGCAAGCCCATTGGATGCTGGCAAAAGCTGCAGCTTTGGAGCAAGTTATTGAAAACAAGGAGGATAACATCCACATTGATAGCTTCACTGCTGGATTCCTACGAGGTCATAGGCAAGGTGTTGAAGAAGTACTCGCCGAGTTGAGTGGTATGATAGAAAACGGCAAGATCCGAACGAGTCAAAGCGAGCAAGACCTCCGAGCGAAAGCTGCCCAATCAGGACGAAAGATGTCGAAGAGCGTGAGCTTTAACGGTATCACCTCTATCGACTCGGATAATGATGGCCCCCGCCTTGTTCTCAACCATTTCCTCCTTTCGAAAATTCGAAATGAGATCTATCCATCCAACAAGTCTGGTGAACAGAGCCCCACAGTCTCTAGTCCGACCATCTCAGAGATCGTGGAAGAGCCGCCAATGGAAGCCCCTCCTGAAGGGGGGAGGCCATCAGCTGTGACAAGCCGTCGTGAAACTCCGGCAGAGAAAGCTAGAGCAGAATACGATGCGCTCGGAGGAAGATTCCAAGACTCTGACATGCTTTGGCGTGCCAAAATCCAAGAAGGCAGCTCATTGCCAGGCAGCAGAAAAGGACTTCGCAAGGCGAAAGAGCTGGCCAATTTGCGAGTTCCCCCGAACTTTGCTGATCTTGATTCTCCTTCTCCCATCGAAAAGGTTGGAGGGAAACCCTCTTTCCTCTCTTCACTCATTCATCGCATTAAATCCAGGTCTCCCTTGTCATCCAACCGGGGCACTGCCGACGTCCAGACGGGGAAGCGTCTACCGAACATGGACATCAAAAGAAGGGTTGGAAATATCCTCGCGGCGAGAGATTGGTGGTCTTTAGGATTCGAAGAGGGGAAGGAGGTCGTGAAAGTCGGGGAAGGCAACACGCTATCGACCCCTATGAAACCCAAGGAATTGCGGAAAGTGCTCCAAGAATTTCAAGGTAAATCCAAGATGGGGAGTTCGCTTGATCCAGGACCGTCGGGAGTGGTGGACAATGCCCAAGAAGGGGAGGAATCGAGCCTCATTCATGAGAGGAAGGATCAGATTTCCAATATGACCGAGCTTGGTATCGAGGGTGAGCATGAGGAGGATGAGTCCCATCAGTCATACCACACACCACGATCGGCTTTTCCAGAAGAGACAGCCTTCAAATCTGCCCCAGCTCAAGATAGAAGTGTTTTCAGCCTGTCTCCAATAGGGAAGAGCTCCAGTGAAAATGATTGGACAAAATTCCATTTTCCCAGCGTGGGTCGATCTCCCATCGGAGTACACTAGAGGAACTTCATCCCAAGGCTCTCGGCTCCCAACGCTCCTCATTTTACCACCTTCTGAGTCCTCTCCATCAGGGCATGCCAAATTGCGTGAAGGCGAAGTATACAAGTGTGTGTACTGTGTGTACGCACTCTTGACAGCACAACTTGGGGAATATATAACATGAATGCATGTATGCACATTATTTACATACATACGGTACAAACGTAGCCTTTTCCGACACACTTTCATCATCACCTTCCAAGGTTCCTCATCTTGCTCTCGGAATTCGGTTCACTGTTTGTTTTCCTGATTCTTTAGTTTGAAAAGTAGAGGAGTCAAGCAAATTCTTCTTGACCTCCTCCCAGCTTTAGAACATGCCACACCAAGAGCTTTCAGTGTTACCAAACCAGATGTCGGTAGATCCCAGCCTTGAGATCACGGTTGTGGTTTTTTTTGCTCCATGCCCTTATAAAATTTTCCCTTCTTCTCCATCTCTATCTATCTTCCTACAAGATTTAATCAAGTGAGACCGAAGGGACTAGCTGAGCCTATCTTCCTGTCTCGGGTTGAGATTTCCAATAAAGAACAGCTTTTATATCACGCTGAACTCCCCCCGCTCGTCTCCTCATCTCGACTTCTTTCCAGACCTCGCTGACTTTGCTCTTTTCAAAACCAAGACTCGTGAAGAGGTTGATGGAGGCTTTGTTCGCTAGAGAGATCTTGCAAGTCAGCCAGTCCGACGGGATCGGTAATAGGGCCTGTCGGCGCCCTATCGGCGGTGAAGGCACCTCTTCGTCCTCGCTGCAAGCAGAGTCTGGCTGCACTGATGGGCTCGGTGTCGGATCATCTGTCACATACTGGATGAGAACCTCCAAAGCTTGCCTGGCCAGACCTTTTCTTCGGTAAGTTGCTTCAGCAATCATGACCTCGCATTCGGCGTCCAAACGTTCAGATAAGGAAGGCTCTTCTGTGCTCGCTCCTTGCCCTTCCTCCTCTTCTTCCTCTCCTGCTTTATTGAAGAATATGTTGACATCGCCGATCATTTGAGACCCCTCCAAGGCCTCCTCCGCACTTTCGGGAACAGCAGGAGGTGATATCTCGTTCTCCTTCCTAGCGAACACGATGAAAGTCAATTCTGATTTTTGGTGAAGAGGAGAAGAGCGACCCAAGGAAATGAGGGCATGAAGGGAAAAAAAAAAGGAAAGCCATTGCTTCTTTCCCTTTTCCAAAGGCATTTTTACCATCGGAAAACAGGAAACGGAGAGGATGGTGAAAGACTCACTGTCCTCGTCGACTTGCCATGATCTTTGCATCTCGTACTCTTCTTCCAGAGACAATGGCTCAGAGGCGGTCATTTGCTGGATTTCAGAATCCTTCATCCATTCGTGATATCGTTCAACCTGGTTCGGTTTGGGAGCGGTGTTATGTCAAACGATTTCCATTTCCTGAGTTAGAGTCCACACGGGGCGAGCCAATGCAAAAATGAGTCAAGTTGGCAATCTCGGAGCCCTCGCTTGATTGCTCAGGAGGAGCTTTTGAGGTGTCCTGAATGGTAGACTTACATGCTCCTTTCTGGGCTCGTCGATACCGCGTGTGTTTCAGTGTGCGGTTTTTAAGGTTCCAAGAGAGTACATAATCATGCTTATCAGATTGACTGTCCCCAAGGTATACTTGTTCATGAGCGGAGCCAGGACTTTTTTTTTTCTTTTCTCTTCCCTTGACCCACAGTGAAGGGATTGAAAGGGTGAAGATGACGAACGACTAACCTGTACGGGACGAGGACGACTTTGGAGCCGACGAGGACAGTGTTGCGGTTGATTCTCATCCTTCTTTCCTTCTGTTTTTTGAGATTTGGACTCAATATGAGGCATGCCCTTGGTGATTCCAGATTGAATGCAACAATGGTGGTAGTGGTTCGAGGACGGTGGCCAGTTACCACGAGTCCGAGTGGGGAGGCGGGAGGTGCAGAGGTCCTGAGTCGTCGTATCGGAAAGGAAGCCCGATGGGATCGGGGATCGATCCCAGCCTGATACTTTCTCATCACTATATCTCCTTCCCCTCTCGTCTCCCTGCATGTCCCGAAATGATCCCCTCCCTACCTCATCCCCCCTTCCCTGCTTCACCGACGACTAGACCGTCACCTCGATCAGTCTAGGAGAAAGAGCTGCATACTCGTTTTCGAGCTTCCCCCCCCCCCCTCCCCCTTCTCAATACCGGCCTCGCCTTACACTCTGACCTGAAGAAGAAGCCCGAGATGAGTCTCAAGAACTCGTCGACACCAACCGACGCTTCAGACCCTTCCTCTTCCATCTTACGTTCCACTCTGTCCGAGGCAATCTCCCAGACCAAAGCCTACCTCCACCCTTTCACTTCCACAGCCACACCTTACGCGAACTCCCTCTCCAGGTCCGATAGGGATGGTACTCAGACCGAGCCAAACAGGCTCCTATCTGACGTCGCACCTCACCTCATGACCTCGAGAATGATCAGCGCCGTCGCTAACTCAAACACGGCCTTGGGGCTCCCACCCGGAGCCAGCCCAGGTCAGAGGAGAGCTCGCCTCTTCCTAACCCCTGGCTTCTCCATCACCAACCCTGCCCGTTCGCTCGTTAGGTTTGGAGGCTCGCTCGTTCAGTCTGGTATCGGCCGGGGAGCCTCTGGTTTGACCTCGCATGACCTTTACGTTCTCGAGGAAAGTGACAGGATACTCGCCACCGCTGCACAAGATCTCGACCTTGACCGCTTCGGTACGCCCGATGCGGCGTCCAATGGAAGGCAAGCGATCGAAGCCAGCAAAAGGGGTGCGATCGACTCAAACGTATCCCTTCTTAGAGGCTTCCAGGCCACCATACCAACCGCTTTCGAAGGAAGGCAACGGAGAAGGAAGGTCAGAGCGATAGCGAGTGGCTATGATGAAGTAGCCCCTGGCCAGAGCCCGAGGAGGATGGGGCTCAAAGCCATGGGTGATAAAGCTCGAGGTTTGATGGTTGAGGAAAACGAGAGCCCCTCGAGCTCGTTTTCGTCGAGGGAGCAGAGGAAAGCAAGGCGAGTGCAAGCCTCCAGGGAAGGTAAGGGAAAGGGGAATGGCCATCACTATCCTGGTTTAGACATTGAGGAGTTGGAAAAGCAGATCAGTGAGATTGGTAGGGAGAGAGAAGACATCAGTGTTAGAAGGAGCCTTATCGATTCCGAGATCTCTGCGGTGGAGGCCAAGATCAAAACCCTGGAGAAAGTGAAATCGGGTCTCAAAGAGCGTCTCATGGGACTCAGCGAAGAGGAACTTGAACTCCGTGACGAGCTCGAGGGCGTCACCGAGCTTTTGGCTGTCCAGAGGCACAGGAGGTCCATGCCAGGTGGTCCAGGGTCTGCGGCCAACTCGAGCGCCATGACGGCAAACGCTGGTGGCCATGGGTCCTCGAGGAGGAGAAAGGGCCCACTTTTCCTCCCATCTGAACACGATGAGCTCCCCTCCGGTGTGGCGTTCATGACGCTCACCAATCATGGCGCAGCGATCACTGGAGTCGATTTCTCTGAACCCTACGGCACGCTGGTCTCATCCTCCCTTGACGAGACAGTCCGGGTATGGGATCTAGCCTCTGGAGACGAAGTTGGAAGGTTGAGAGGTCACAAAGGTAAGTGGATGGAAAAAGGGAAGAGTGGACGAAGTCGGAAAACAGACAGACACACACACGCGCGTCAACTGACAACAAATCATCTTGCTCTCATTTTCATCACCAGGTGTTGTGAAATGTCTGCAGGTCGAGGACGAGATATGCATCACTGGTTCTGCTGATGGGACGCTCAGGGTATGGGATCTGACAAGGGTAGAGGACTTTGAGACCAGGCTGAGCTTGAGCGCTTCTGGGGAACTCAAATCGAGAAGTCATCAGATTGGAGATCTGGAGGATGAATCGAACGGTGACACGATCCGGAGCTCAGGTTTAGCGGAAGATGATCCGGTTGAGCGGGACGAGCACGACCCTTGCCTCCGATCGCTGGAAGGACATAGCAAGGCTGTGACATCGCTCTACTTTGACGACAACTGCCTGGTCACTGGTGCTTCGGACAAGACTTTGAGGCAGTGGGATCTGAACACTGGCCAATGCGTCCTGACCATGGACATTCTCTGGGCCATCTCCAACCCCACAACCTCCCAAGCTCTATCTCAGTCAGAGTTTGGTTTCGGATACACTTCATCTTCAAAGAGGGCATCCAATGGATCAACGATTCTGGGCAGCGGGCTACCAGACCTTTCGGGTGCCGCACCTTTTGGCTTAACAGGTCAAAACAACTTTTCCGGAGCCTTTTCCCACCCCACACCACCATTTTCCGATGGAAGCTGGGAAATGTACCAGGACTTTGTTGGTGGCGTCCAGTTCTGGGGTTATGCTTTGGCCAGCGGCAGTGGTGATGGCGGTGTGAGAATGTGGGATAGTGAGTCTCTCTATCTCTCTCTCTCTCTCTCTCCCTCTCTCTCTCTCTCTCTCTCTCTCTCTCTCTCTCTCTCTCTCTCTCTCTCTCTCTCTCTCTCTCTCTCTCTCCCCCCCCCCCCCCCCCCCCCCCCTCGGGCGGGCCTTTCCATTTTCTCTTGAAGCGCTTTGAAACAAAGGGAGGACAATCTCAGTTCACTAACGAATTCTGTTCCTCTGACCTACAGTGCGCACTGGACAGGCTCACAGGACCCTTCTCGGCCATACAGCTCCCGTCACATGCCTGCAATTCGATGAAACCTACGTCATTTCAGGAAGTCTTGACAAGTCGATCAGGGTTCGTCAACACATTTTGTCTCGTTTTCTCTTCGATCTCAGAGAATCAAGGCTGACCGATGATGAATTCCTTTGGACCACCACCTCCCTCCCCTCCTTCCTGGCCTTAGATCTGGGATCTCCGCACAGGTCAGATCTCTGACACGATAAAGTACGATTTCCCGGTCACTGCCCTTCAGTTCGACACCAGGAAAATTCTGGCAGCGACGGGGGAGAATGGTATCAACGTGAGTCTCGAATCTGGACCACGTTTCGTGCGGTTCCGAGTGTGAGGGGGGGAAAGCTCACCTATCACCCTTCCTCTCCCCTTTTCGCGTGGATCCGATGATCCGAATCCGACCAGATCTTCAACCGAACCACCTTGCAACATAGCTACCTCACACTCAATGGTCACACCTCGCCGGCCGAAAGGCTTCGATACATGGACAGATACGCCATCTCTGGTGGAAAGGACAGCATGATCAAGATTTGGGCCCTCTGAAAGGAGTATGGGAGGAGGGGCAGGGGATGGGAGAAGCTTTTTGAACCTTCAGCCTTTTGCTCTCTTTTTGTAGGCGATCGCCTGATCAAGAGTTGGAGAGGGAAGGAATCCGAAAAGCAAACCAAGAGAAGGGTGCTGGGTGCCCCGGGGGGGGGCGGGTTGGGGGGGGGGGGGGGGGGGGGGGGGGGGGGGGGGGGGGGGGGGGGGGGGAAGGACCTTTATTTCATTCACAACCTTGGATTCACACCTTTCCCATCCCCCAACGCTCGCACCATGTGTATGTGTGTACAATCAAAGACAGAGAGACGATAATCGATCACCCCTGCCTCCCTGCTACCACTTTCGCATCCTTCTATGTCCTCTATTCCTCTTTCAACGCATCCCGAGAAGAAGAAGAAAAAGGCGGAGGGGGGAGGAACAAGCCCAACCTTGCCAAAACACAAGCCCAAATCCGTTCGTTCCCACCCCATTTTTCTTCTCCATCTTTGACCTTGACAGAGAGAGGTTCGACCCGAGTCGATGGTTCTGGAACAAACTAAAAGTCTGAGGCAAGTCCGACCTCGTCAGCAACCTCCTCTTGATGGTTTCCCTTCCCCCTTTTTTGCAATGTGTCAATGTTTGTGGGGCAATTCAAAGGGTCGGAAGGTCTTCTTTGTTGCGAATCCCCCCCCCCCCAGGCCTGGGGTACTTTAGTCTCAAGACATTTTGGAGCTTTTTTAATTTTTCAACTTTTTTTTTTTAATGTTTAGGTCAGGGTACAGTTACAGCATTAGTGGTGCAGAGGGAGTGCAGGTGAAGAAAGATAGGGAAGCATTTTTTTCCATTTTTTGTGGGTAGAGAGGGGTAGATAGGTATGCAGATAAGGGCGGGCGGCTGATCACGATCGATCGACAGGTCACACTATCCAGAGAGGTCGTAGATGTCGTCGTCGTCATCTTCGTCCTCGGAATCCAGAGCGTACTTTGTCACCTTTCGACTCGCGGCTCTACCTCTGGATGATCTCTTGGGTGGTGGCGGCGAAGACGAAGTTTGGAAAGAATCTTCTAGGTCACCCTCGCCCATGGGTTCGTCCTCGGAGATGACTTCCGACTTACTTATCTGTTTATTTTTTTTTTCATTTTGCAAGTGCGAGAAGGGAAAGGTGATGTTGGGATTTTGAGTGTTTTTTGCCTTAACTCTTTGTACAGTTCAGCCCCTTCTTACACCTCACCACTTTTCTAACAAATTCTTTCACACCCGACTTGCTTCCTCTGTGGGGGGGAAAGGGCGGATAAGACCACCACCGACACTCACCTTCTTTGTGACCTTTTTGCCTTTAGCTGCTGCCGCTGATGTCTTGGACTTGGGAGCGGGGGGTAAAATGAGCTCATCGTCGTCGTCCGAAAGAATGAGGGTCGCCTTGGTAGTAGATTTCTTAGCCGGTGCGGCTGCTTTCGCCTTGGACGCCGTGTTTGAAGAGGTGGAGGTGACCCTAGTTGTGGATTTGGTGGTCGAAGAAGGTTTTCGGAAGATGGGTGCGAGAGGTTTCGTGTCTTCTTCTTCCTCATCTATAGAGAATGCCTTCGACGAGGAGTGGGAGGAGGCCCCTCCCTTCACCTTCTTAGCTGGGGCTGGGCTGGACGGCTTGCTACCATCCGAAGTGGCAGTGGCCTTCCTGGCGGTGGTCGGTTTGCTTTCCATCAGTTCCGCCAAGTCGTCGTCGTCCAAGGTCGAGGCCGCCCTCTTCTTTGGGGTGGGTGGCTTGGCGGTCTTGGAGGCCGCCGAGGTCGCCGCAGCCTTCTTCCTTGCGACGGTGGGTTTGAAGTCATCTTCGCTGTCGTCGTCAAGGCCGATCTCGTCATCGTCGTCGTCCGGGTCCCTCTTCTTGAGGACCTTCCTAGCGGCGGCGCCAGTCTTGGCCGCCTTCTTGATGGTGGCGGTCCCGCTCTTGCCGCCTCCCTTCTTGCCCTTGCCGACATCTTTGAGCCTCCTCTCGTCCTCGGCGAGGATGGCATCCCACTCGGTGAGGAAGTTTCCGAGGTCCTCGTCCCACAGATTCTGCGGCGTCCTGCCGATCAGGAGCTGGAGCTCGGTCTCCTTCTCCTCCCTCTCTTTCATGAGCTTGTCGACCTTCTCCTTGGTGAGGTTGTACAGGGACATGCTCAGCAGGTAGTCAAAATCGTTGCTGGCCAGGGCCTCGTCCGCATCGTCCTCGTCGTCGGTGGCGTCTGCGTTGTCTACGTCTCCCGCGACCTTGGCCTTCCTCTTCTTGGGGATGGGCTTGAAGTCGTGCTTTCGAAGGTCGGCGACGATGTCGGCACGCTTGCGATTCGAGATGACGAGCTGCCTCGAGATCACCATCTGAATGAACCTGGCCTGGTTGGAGAGCTTCTCGTAGCTGAACTTGAGCTCGTCGACCAGGAGGTCTTTCCTCTTCTGGTAGAAGCTCAGTCGGAGCAGGTAGAAGTCGTCAAGGATCTCTTCCGGCGTGTTGTACTTCTTGATCTTGCCATCGCTGTCGAAAAGGACCATGTTACTGGTGGCGATCTGGCCGGATGTCTTGAAGAAGGCGTCGACGCCTTTGGCTTCGATCTCGGCCTGCCCCTTGCTGTTGAGCTCGACGACAAAGTGGACGGTGGTGTCGGTGTGGTACTCCTTGTACTCCTTGATGGTCGCCGGGACCTTCTCGGATCCCACGGTCCTCTCCTCAAGGCCTTCCTTGTAGCTCGACGTCCACATCCTGATGGGAAGCTCGGTGACCTCGTACGTCTTGTCGTCGATCTTGGTGACACGGCCGGTCACTTTGAACCGGTCCGGGCCGACCTGCTCAATGTCTCCGGTGAAGCCCCGGTACCAAGGCTTCATGGGGACCATCTCTTCGCCAGCCATGCGTCGCCTGAGGTTCTCGACAATGTCCTTTGGGTTGTAGTTGGGTACGTAGGTGCTCCAGCCCGTCCCGATCCCCTCGCCTCCGTTTACCAGGATCTGGGGTATGGTCGGCATGTACCACTCCGGCTCGATGCTGTGGCCCTCCTCCTCGAGGTAGTTGAGGAGCTTGTCGTCGGAGCTGTGGTAGATGGTGCGGGTAATCTTGGGGACGCTGGTGAAAATGTAACGGGCACTGGCGGCATCTTTGCCTCCGAGGAGACGGGTGCCGAACTGGCCGTTAGGGGAGAGCAGGTTGATGTTGTTGCTTCCCACAAAGTCCTGCGCCAAGTTGACGATGGTCATGGTCAGACTGGCCTCGCCGTGATGGTAGGCCGAGTGCTCGGAGACGTAGCCGGCGAGTTGGGCCACCTTGATCTCGCCTTTGAGGTTCCTCTTGAAGCATCCGAAGAGGACCTTCCTCTGACCGGGCTTGAGACCGTCAACCATGGAAGGGATTGAGCGGATGTTGTCTGCCATGGAGAAGAGGATCAGCTCCTTGTTGATGAAGTCGGCGATTGGCACGGTCTGGATGTTGTTGTCGAGGTAGGTTCCCGGCTTGAACTGTCGAAGCCACTCCTTGCGATCGTCGGCCTTCTTCTTGTTGAAGGCCAGGTCGATCAGCTCCCTGTCGCCGGGCTGGGTCGTCTCGAAGGGCAGCATGTGCTTGTCCATGGCGCGGAAGTACTTTTTGGCGTCCTGGGCGGTCGATGTACCCAGACCCTTGAAGTACTTGATGTGCCACGAGGATGGGTTGGAGACATTCTTGAACCACTCTTCGAACTCTGGGATGGTGAAGAAGGCCAGCTCCTGCTTGCCCTTGGTGGCCTTGATGATGGGCGTGATGAACTCGACGAGGAAGTTGGGGAGCTTGAGCAGGGAAGGGTAGAAGTGGTCCAGGAAGTTGATGATGAGACCCTTAATGTGCGAACCGTCGTGGTCCTGATCGGTCATGATCATGAGGCTACCGTATCGCAGGCTGTCGGTCGACATGTACTGCTTGCCGTGCTGTAGACCCATGATCTCCTTGATGTGCTTGATTTCGGCGTTCTTCATGATCTGATCGTGGCTGGCCTCGCGGACGTTGAGCAACTTTCCCCTGAGTGGGAAGACTCCGAAATTGTCGCGCCCCACCTCGGTCAGGCCAGACACTGCCAAGGCCTTGGCGGAATCTCCCTCGGTCAGGATCAGGGTGCACTCGCTCCCCTTGCGCGTGCCAGCGTTGTTGGCGTCCTCGAGTTTGGCGATGCCCGAGATCCTGCTCCGCTTGTGGCCGTCGGTTTTCTTCATCTGCTTCTCTTGCTGGAACTTGGCGAACGTCAGGACGTTGTCGATGACGCCAGACTTGAGGATCTTTTTGGCGAACTCGTCCGTCAGGGTCCACTTGCTCCCGAAGGCGCTGGGCTTCAAGGTCAGAGTCTCCTTGGTCTGGCCGTCAAAGGTCGGGTTGACGATCTGACAATTGACAAAGACCCAGAGCTGCTGCCTGACCTGGTTGGGTTTGACAGGGCCATTCTTCTTGTCCTTCTTGACCGCCTCGATCAGCTTCGTGACCACTTGGTCGGCGACGTGGTCGACGTGCTTGCCACCCTTGATCGTCGCAATGTTGTTGACGAACGAGACCTGTCGGAACTCGCCGTCCGAGACGGCAAATGCAACCTCCCAGACCCTCCCCTTGTCGGCGACTGCCTCGTAGATGATGGTCTGCTTGGCTGGCTGGTTGGCGACATCTCCGTTTTCGTCCACCTTTGGGCCTCCGCTTAGTTCGTTGATGGCCGAGACGTACATTTCGACGTATTGCTTGAAGCCCTTGACCTTGAGCCTCTCTCCATTGAGTGAGACTTTGACGTCCTTGACCGTGCCGGCCATGTCATAGACCCTCTTCATCATCAGGCCCTCGATGTCACTGTCAATCGACTCCATACCGAATCGCTTGAGATCCGGCTTGAAGGTGATGCACGTGTAGTCGTCCTTCTTGGAGTTCTTCGTGATCTTTGGCTTTCCTTTGGTGTGCATGTTGTCGCTGAAGACCTGCCTGTATTTTTGCTCCGTCTTCTTGTCTGCGGTCTCGACGACGAACTCGGACGAATAGATGTTGGCCAGCTTGGCACCGTAACCATTCCTGCCTCCGGTGACCTTTGCCTCGTCGTCGTCGTAATTGGAGGAAGTGAGCAGGTTGCCGAAGATGAGCTCTGGGATGTAGATCTTTTCCTTCTCGTGCATTTCGATGGGGATTCCCCTCCCGTTGTTCCAGACCGAGATGCTGCCTTCCTCCTTGTTGATGGTGACCTTGAGCTGGTCCATGGAAGGATCGCGGACCTTGTTGTCAGCCGCATTGACGAGAATCTCATCAAAGATCTTGTAGAAGCCGGGGACATAGGTGGTTTTCCTGCAGCGCAAATTGGGACGAGGAGGGCAACGGGAGGTCACAAATGTGCATTTATTCCTGTGAGTGAGAGCACGGTCATACAGCGAGGCATGCAAAAGCGGGTGCAGAGTTTATTTATTTTTTTGCTTCCTTTCTTTCTCTCACCGGTAAGCCATTTGCTTGGACTCGGGGTCGTAGACCCAGAGGTCCTCTGTATGCTTTTCTACGCTACCGATATATGTATCGGGTCGCTTCAAGACGTGCTCTAATTGTGAGAGCTGAGAATGCGACGAACAGGGGAGGGGGAGGGGAAGAGGAAGAGGAGGAGGAGGTGGGGGGGGCATTCAGCACGCTGGGTGGTGGCGGTGGAGCAGGCAGACGGGGAGGTAGCTCACTTTTTGATAGGTCTGAGAGGCTGTCTTGCCATTCGACATCTTCTTCGGCGTCGGTAGCTTGATCGAGACATCTCGGTCCGTGTCTAGGTGGTCAGTATCGCTGAGGGCCTCGTTGCTCTTGCGAGGGGCAAGGGGCTTTTTAGGAGGCTTGGAGGAGGTGGATGCAGATTTCTTGGACGCGGCGGGAGCCTTCTTTGGCGCCGACTTCTTTGGGGCTGGGGAAGGGTTGAAGTCGTCCGAGCCAGCGTCGGAGAGGTTGTAGTGGTCGGACTCGGAGTCCATGGTGTGAGAGGCGGCTTTGGGTGCTGGAGGTAGCTTGGGGAGGGAGGTGTGGAAAGGTCGCCAAGTTGGTTGGCCGTTAGGGAGGTGGACGATGGCAGAGGATGGCGAGAGGAAGGAGAGTCGGGAGGAAAAGGCTGGGGATAGGTGAGATGAGCTGGCGAAGGACGGCGATGACGATGCTTGGTGGCGATCAGGGTAGGCGAGCTTTGGGTACGAGTCAGTGGAGAGGAAGGAGGGAGGGTGACTGGTGCCGTTGTTTTGCTTGGGGCGGCGGGTAAGACCCCTGGAAAGCTGGCTCAAAGCCCTCAGGCGGGCTTGAAATGTGGCTCTGATCTTGGGCACGAGGTGGAGACGTAGGAATGAGGGAGTTGGCTTTCCTTACTTTTCATTCACCCTTAGCCTTTGAATGGAGTGAAGAGGAAGAAGGAGAAAGGGAGACGGATGGTGTAGAAGGGAGGTGTTGGTGTGAGTGTTGTGAGGTGTGCGTGTTTGATATTCGGTGCGGTTCTCTGCTCCATCATTCACTTCGTTTTGTTAGGCTTTTTGCCTTGCTTGGCTTTTTCTTTTCCTTTTTTTTTTTTTTTTGTGTTTGTTTTGTTCTTTCTTTCCCCTCCGCTTCCCCCCTCCTACCTCCTGTTAGGTACGACGAACCCTTGACTCCCGCATTTGACCCTTCTTCATCTTGTCTTTACTTTTGTAGATCGCCTGCCTTCCTTCCTCTCGCTTGCTCACCTGGTGCTCATGATACTACTCTATTCATCTTCAAAACTCTTTCCTCTTCTTTTTCTTTCCTCCTCCTCCTCACCCCCGTTGACAGGGGCAGGGGAGCAATCATGGTCGACTCGATTCCTTGGGGATGGTTCAGCGGATCACGAGCAGCGTCCTGTCTTGATTCGGCCTGCCGGGCGAGAGAAGAACCCAGGGGGGTCGAAAGTAGAATAGGATCAGATGCAGTGAAATGCTCTTCTAAGCTGCTGTATTTGGCCCTGACGCGACCCTCTCCGTAATGGAGAGGGAGAGAACGAAACAAAACAAGGCCAAAACACTCTCTCACGTTTCACGCACTGATGAGAAGAAACGCGTTGCCCAGTCTCGACCTCTTCCCTCTCCCCTCCCTCTTTAGTTCAAAGAGTGACGACACGAGAGGGAAAGACACGCTCTCTGCACGTGACACGAGTTGGTGGTTCAGCTCTGAGCGTGAATCAAGTTTCACAAGATCTTTGTGATGGAATCTCATCATACAGCATCTGTACAGACTGTATGCACAGGCATACATGATTGGATCAACGTCGAAAAGAGAGAGAGAGAGAGAGAGAGAGAGAGAGACGATCTAGAATCATTGAACCCAAACCTCCTCTGGCAAGGGCTGACCCCATGGTGAAGAAGAGAAAGAAATGAGTGACGAATCGTCTCAACCGCACGTCTCTCTCAGCCCGCAGTATCGCGATGGGACCCTCAGCCTCCTCCTCTCGAGCCTCTTCTCAAAAAGCCCCTCGTCAACCTCTTGACCGGCTCGAGGAAGACGCGCGAGAAGCGCCCTGCCAGAGCCACCGAGGCTGCTATCCTCAGTGGAAGGAGCGCCTTGAGTCCGACCAGCATGGAGGAATCGACGCATCGGAGAAGGTCAAGCGGAGGAATGGTGTTGGATTGTACGTTAGAAAACCCTCCATCTGATCTGCCCGCAGAAAGGAGGAGAGGACAGAGGAAAGGAAGAAGGAGAAGGAAGAAGAAAAGAAAATTTGGTTTCTCACCTTGACCACGGCGTAGGCCGCCACGGCGTTGGCGAACGATCCTGCCAGTGCTTTCCCCTTGCCGTTCGCCGTCAAGCTGGCCTCATCGGTGATCCCCACCCGACCCTCTTCGGATTGGCTCCCTTCCGCCTCCTCCTTCTCAAACCCAAAGTAGCCCTTCCTCTTCCCATACCTCTCCGCTCGTACCATGCCTTCTCCCACCCATCCCCGAACCGTGCCCACCACCAACCCAGACACCCCACCTTGCTCTCCCTCATATCGTTGCTCTCCATTCTCACCTCCTCCTACGAGCCAATCGAGCACGGCCTCGCCCGCGCCTAGCGCCCCAAAGAGGTAGAAGAGAGCGATGAGCGGGACCAGAGCAGTCACCTCGTGTAGGATGAGGAACGAGACGCCCATGCTCGCAGGGTCTGTGCCTTGTCTCTCTGCCATCGCTCTCACCCTTTCCATGGCTTTTTGGATCGCGCCATCCTTGGACGACCGCCGCCCTTTCGTCGACGGCAAAGGTACCTCATCATCGCGAGTCGATCGTCCGGTAATCCACTCGACCGCCTTGTCCTCGGGTCCACCGAGCCAGAAAGGTTTGAGGCTCGAGGGGAGGACCAGCCTGCCCTCCCTGCTGGTCCCGTAGTTTTCCAGGAGCGCCACGATCAGTCGAGGGACGGCTGCCGCGGTCGCGTTGAGAGTGTGAGCAAAAACCGGCTTGGCGCCACGCTTGTCCACTTCACCGCCCTTGGTCACGCTCGCAGAGTGCTTGATATTCAGCCTGCGTGACTGGTAGTCGGTGCAGTTTGAGGCGGATGAGACCTCACCCCACGATCCCCTACCCGGCATCCAGACTTCGATGTCGTACTTTCGATACGCACTGGCGCCTAGCTCCTCGCTCGGCATGTTGAGAACCCTGAAACCGAGTCCCAAGCCCGTGATGATTTCCTCTTGGATCCGCCGAAGCTCTTCCAGCATGGCATCGCTCACCTCCGTTCTCCCCTCTGTCACCACAAACATCTCGGCCTTGGTGAATTGATGGACCCGATAGAGGCCGCGCGTGTCAGCACCTCTGGCACCAGCCTCGGCTCTAAAGGCGTGGCCCAGCGCGATCAGTTTCAAAGGGAGATGCTCCTGGGGAAGTTGGTCTAGTTTGCCAGGCGGCGCCTTGCTCCCGTCCACCGACTTGGGTGGTTTCAGCTCGAACACCCGATTGGCGAGCAGGGCGGCGAGAGGGATCTCAGCCGTGCCAGCAAGGCAGAGATCATTCGCGCCTTCCGCGTCGCTGGTGGTGTCGTTGCGACTTTCCGATTTGTGAGTGTTGAGAAAGTAGGTTTGGCTGGCTGCCGCGTCCCTCGGCCTGAATCCACACCTTGAGGCCACCTCGGTTCGAACGGCGTCAGGGGTCGAGACTGGGACGAACCCCTTCTTGAGAGCGATGGATATGGCGTACTGAGATAGCGCATGCTCGAGCAGGGTGAGAGTCCCTGTCAAGAAAGGCCAAGACGGACCCGTGGCTAGGTTTCCAGAGGCCAGATCGATGGACCCGCTCGGCAACGCGGCTGCCACCGATATGTGATCCCTCTCGGGATCTGCGGGAGGACCCGGAGGAAATGACTCGAGGGTCAATCTGGTTGACCCGCCAAGGGTTTCGATCCTTCTAATTTGTTCGGGGAGCAGCCCATTCGGGTCGCTGATGCTTTCAACGATCGCTTTCGATTCGGAACCGATCGGGGTCTCGGGATGGATGCGATTGGGAAACTCTAGCCGGATGTTGAGAGACCTCTCTTGACAAAGATCGACATCGGCCGTGGCGTTGGCGATCCTCGTCCTTATCTCCCTCGCCTCCGCCTTCAAATCCTGCACAGCATCAGACACCTCTGCCGCTCCAGCATTTTCGTTCTTCCCAGCCTCTGAGAAAGCACCCACCTCAGGCACGGTTGAGGCGCAGGTATCCACAAGCTTGGGATCTTCTGCGGAATGCCTCGTCTGAGGCTTGGAGGAGGAGGAATAGCTCGCCGCGATGAGTTTCTTCAACTGACCTTGACGCTGATGGAGCTCGTGAAGCTCCTTGTTGAGCTTATGGTGGATTTCGGTGCTGGATTCCAGGATCCATTCCACGTCCTCCCCATTGTATCGCATCTTCCTGGCTTGGCACGATGTGACAGCCTGCCGCATGTCGTCTTCAGTAGCATCCCAGACGGGGCTGGGGAGGCCGAGCCTTTTCACCTTGGTCGTGGCAACATTCTTCCCGCTTTTGCCTTGCTTTACCGGTCTGGGTTCGGCCTCGGTGTCCCCCGGCTTGGAGGTCATCCATCTTGTGCAGTCTGCGAAGGGTTGATACCTTGGATGGCGCAGAAATCGAAGCGTCTGGTGCCTTGGCAGCCGGTTCAAGATGCTAGGAGGGGGCACCATCACCTCGAGGCTACTTTATTTTCCTTTCCCCCTCTTTTGGTAAGCCAGCCCTTCGCCGACCGAGCGATTGTAAGCGTTTAGATATGACACGCTCGAGATGGGCGAGCTGAGCAGAGGTGAGGTCGGTCAGGGCTTGCTGTCCAGATTGGCTCTGAGGGATGGAAAGGTTGAGAAGCCTGAGAAACGTGAGAAGCGTGAGGGACAAGTGCAGGTCAAGACGCACAGATCCTTCCACAAAGACTAACAGTGATTGTATTAATGGAAAAATAATGGGATCAAGAAGAAAAGGCAAAGTCAAGGTGGAGAGCCGAGGGTGGAGAAAAAGAAAGAAAAAAAAAAGTTAGAAAGGTAGGAGAGGCAGAAAGGTCACGTGCATTCCCTTTCTCTCAGCTCTCCATCTTGCTTACGTCTTAGGGTAACCACACCAACGCCCACACACCATCACTCTATCGCTGCCCGCACCTCACCACACCGGACAAAATTCCCATCTAATCCTACACAAATCACCATTCCCCTCCTCCACCATACCCCTTCCCAAGGCCACCTCCCAACATTCGATCTGAACTTCACACACCGCCCAACCAAGAGCTCGACCAACGCCATTCAAACCTTAGTCTGACAAGGAGGTTCAGGCAACCATGTCCAACCTCGCCGCTCGTTTCGCAGGTGAGAAGCTCTATACCGCCAACCCAACTTTCTCTTAAATTGGTTTTTCTTGAGCTGAAACTGTTCTTTTCTTCCCCCTTCCCTATCCTCCCACGCATCACTTGATTTGGACCGATCCCAGTCCCGCTCGGCCTTGGGGTGATGGCTCTCCAGGCGAGTCTCTA
Source organism: Violaceomyces palustris (assembly GCA_003144235.1). Lineage (NCBI taxonomy): Eukaryota > Fungi > Basidiomycota > Ustilaginomycetes > Violaceomycetales > Violaceomycetaceae > Violaceomyces > Violaceomyces palustris. Next base: position 14,688 of record KZ819883.1, on the reverse strand, counting down.
CGACGTCCCCGGTGGCTACAGAGCCGTCATGTTCGACAGGTTCAAGGGTGTCAAGGACCAGGCCACAAACGAGGGGACACACTTCTTGGTCCCATGGCTTCAGAAGGCCATCCTCTACGATGTCAGAATAAAGCCAAGAGTGAGTGGTGGGACCACCGAATAGTAAATACTTGCCCGGATCTTTTCTTGACACTGAGTGGTGATTCATCCCTTCCTATTTCATTTCCACTCCTTTCCATCCACACTCCCCATCCCCCACTAAATAGAACATCTCGACCACCACCGGTTCCAAGGATCTGCAGATGGTCTCGTTGACTCTGAGGGTCCTTTCCAGGCCGGACGTCTCTCACCTCTCCAAGATTTACCAGTCTCTCGGCCTCGATTACGACGAGAGGGTCCTCCCTTCCATCGGTAACGAGGTTCTTAAGGCCACCGTCGCCCAGTTTGACGCCGCCGAGCTCATTACCCAGAGGGAGGTCGTCAGCGCAAGGATCAGGGAGGATCTTTTGAAGAGGGCCAGGGAGTTCAACATTGTCCTCGAGGATGTCTCTATCGTGAGTTCCGGCGAAAGCAGTAGAGCCTGATCCCCTCTGCCCTTCCATCTTCCTTCTTTCGCTCTCGTTTTGTATCCTCATCTCTGCCCCTAATGAATCGGATTGCAGAGGGGGGATGGGTGAAGAAAGAGGTGAACCGTGTTTACAAGAACAGAGCACTTCTGACGATTCGAAAATGCAAACCCCCTCTACCTCAAAAACCAATCAACCAAACCATGATAACCCATCAACAACGATGACGACAACTGCAACAGACCCACATGACCTTTGGGCAAGAGTTCACAAAGGCCGTCGAGCAAAAGCAGATCGCCCAGCAGGACGCCGAGAGAGCCAAGTTCGTTGTCGAGAAGGCTGAGCAAGAACGTCAGGCCTCCGTCATCCGAGCTGAGGGCGAAGCTGAAGCGGCTCAGACCATCTCTAAAGCCTTGGACAAGGCCGGTGACGGTCTTTTGACCATCCGTAGGATCGAGGCCTCCAAGGAGATCGCTCAGACCTTGGCCGGTGCCAGGAACGTCACTTACCTTCCTCACGGCCAGAACATGCTTCTCAACATGCAGGCCTAAAGTCGTCCTCTATCACCCCCACTCCTCCCATTTCCCTTCCATTCCTCCAACCTTTTGTCTTCATTCTGACATTCTCACCCTGGATCCTGTCCAGAAAAAAAATCACCCCTCCGTCTCTCTCCCTCTTTTTCTGAGCCTTGCCTTTTCTCTTTTTTTCTTTTTCTTCTTGCCATCATCTCGCATTTCAACACTTTGGCTTCCTTCTCAGACTGTAAAAGAAAGCAGAAAACATAATGGAAACAAGTGATAACGCCGATGGCACTCATTTTCGGACGAGTCGAAAAGGGATAACTGCTGGGGGCTGTGGGCGGGGAGCGGGGCGGTTCCTCTATCGGATCTTGTCCATAGCTAGGGGCGGTCTATCGCGTCTTGAAACTACCTCACACACGACTAATCTAGGCCGTTCTCCCCCAAACACCCTCAGGATGCAAGCGCTTCGTATCGGATCGCATCAAACCAAAAGCGCGATTCGGCAAGATGTCAGCGAACTGCTGACAGAGAAAGTCTAACTTGGCTTCGAGTGAGGTCCTGTCTGCTCACCTCCTTTGGGATGTTTATCGATGCTAGGGCTTGAAGCACACTCTTGCCAGCCCACAGTTCCAGCTTTTCGCACTCGTCAGGCGTGATGAAGTCGGATGTTGTTCGGTTGGCGAAGCTGATGGCGAAAACAAGCGTAAGCAGAAGATATCACGGGTAGAGCCAGCGTCAGCGTAAATATGAAGGAGGATCGGAACTAGGAGTGGGGACAGGAATCCTCACATCATTTGAACGGCTCCAGTTCTGATCTTTTTTCCGTCATTGCTGCCTGCAGCCGCGTTTGCACTCTCCGCCAGGTGATTGATCAGGAAGGTTTCCATTTCGAGCGTGGCGGTTCCTGGCCTCCTTTCCCTCACGGTCTCGATCAGATTCGAGTTCTCATCAACGAACGTGGGATCCTGCCTTCCTTGAGAGGAGTAGAAGCTGCTCGAGTAAAGGACCAAAAATAAAAACAATGAAAAGGTAAATATAAAAAGTGAAAAGGAATCATTGAGGTACATGCATAGATATGTGTAAGAATGGAGGCTATCACAGAGGCTTTGGACACAGGCGAGGAGTCCATCATCCTTTCACTTACCTGTCTGCACTGGCGTTGACCACGTTTCCAGCAGCCTGCGCCTTCTTGCCGCCGAACAAGCTCGCTTCCGCTTCGGGGACAGAGTCTTTCAGAGCTTTGAGGAGGGCGTCGTGAACCTCTTTGTCGCAGTCCAGCTACAAGATTCGAAAATTTCAAATGGAATTCGGGAAGAAGTGGTACCACAGAGGTTGAATTAAGAATGTATGCGTGGCATCACAACCAGCATCGTCGGATGGGAAAGCGCTGGCAGCTGTACCCACCGGTTTTGTGATGATGTATGGCTCGATGGCGCCCGAAGTTTTGTCCTTTTCGTCCGTATCATGGTGGAAATAGTCGTAGTTTCGCAGAATTCCAAAGGATGAAAATGGGACGACAACTGTTCCGATGCCATACTCAGGCTGCAGAGATCCACACTGCGATCCAGTGGAGAAATCCCGTTAGAAAGGGGGAGACGGGGATTTGGATCAATATAAGTGCTCAAGTCGAGGTCAGGGGCTCCTCAAACTCCATTCAATGCGTGGAAACCCTTTCCGAGAGAAACACTCACCGATCCGAGCCTGACAATGATCATCTCTCCCTCGACGACAGCACGGCACTCTCTGACGAAAAAGTCGACCAGCTGATGAGAGTGTGAAGCGGATACATTTTTTTTTGATTCCGGAAGTTGAGCTGAACATGCCAGATTGATCCTTCTCTCTGCAGTTGACGGTCAACTCACGCTGAATCCCATACCGATGGAAACGATCGTGATAGGAACACTCTCAAAGGTGCCAGTCAAGGTGAGCTAGGAGATGAAGGCATCGGATACTGGTTTAGGCACGCGCGGGCTCAGCCTTGCTTACGACTCAGAATGGACCTTTTGAAAGATGTCCGAATGCCATTCTCGTGATTGACTCACAAAGTTTCTCTGGGAGCAGAATTCAAAGATAGGTTTGCCTCCATCAAAGCTCTTTGCGATCCTCCTGGCTCTAACCTGGTCTCCCACCGTGATCTTCGAAGGTGGATGCAGGGTCCATTTAGCGTGAGGGGGGAGTGTTCCCTGTAGCCGTCCAAAGAGAGTGTACCCCAAGAGCAGCGGCAGATGGTACTCACGATGCGGTTTGCGACTCTTTGTGAGGCGGGCCAGGGTTGGTTGGGCAAGGATTTGTCAAAAGGTATCACAAGGGGGAGAAGGTCCGCGCGGACACAAAGGTAACCAGCGCTACTCACTGTCCAGATTTGGTGGCGACCTGTGCGGATGTGCAATCAATAATGAAACAGTCCCGTGTCAGCAAGTTTGGCCGTAGAGTTGGATGGGAGTGGAAGAGTGGCACTCGACAGACTAGAGACACTTGTCTGTCTGTGTCTTGGTGGGGAGCTCCCTTCACTTACATGGTACGTTCTTCCCTCTGCATCTTGCTGAGGGTGGTAGAAGGAGAGGGTGAGGAAGCCGTGGTAGGTGAGCCGGTCATGATACCATTGCAGCTGTTTCCAGCCAGGCGAGGGTTGAACATTCGAGCTTACCGGGAAGTTTGGATTCTTCAGAACGTCCTTTATTGTGATGCTTGGAAGGGGGGGGGGGGGTGGAGAAAGGAGCGGGGTTGTGAGGACGCCGAATGGTTACTGGGCGATGGAGATTGATGAGGACGACGGTGAGGGTAAGGGGACTTGTGATGGGATGAGTCCAGGTCGAGGGAGATACACATGGTTTTGGTTTTAAACTTCACAGGCGGTGCGTGGGCGGTGGGTGTAGCAGACATCATCCGTGCATAGATACAGTTCACAGTATTATGGACCAGGTTGGGTTTGAAGGCATCGGCCATCCAGCCGTCAAATCTCAATCCGTGGAGTTTGTGCGAAGTTGCTTGCGTGCACAAGCCAACGCTGGCTTCACCCTCTCCACTCAAAGGTGCTGGCGCAGCAGGCCAGTGCTTTGCCGCCTCCGCTTGCACTCTGACTTCTCGCGTCGGTCTTCTCCGAGCAAATCTGAATCTGAAACTGAATCAAGCCCCCCATGGGGCAACTCATCTAGCTGATCAGCCTCATGTCACAAGGTCATCCTGGTGAAAGAGCAACTCACAACCCACATCTTCCCGGCTCGTTTGGAACCAAAGCAAGTAGATTGTGTCTAGTCAGGCCAGCTTCAACCGACATGGCATGACCACTTGTAAAATATTTTAGAATCCCATATAACGACGCTTTTTCTGCCTTTTTCGCCACTTTTTTCTTCGAAAAGCTAGATGGGTTTTCCTTCCCTTCTCCATTACCTTTCTTTCGCATCTGCCCCGGGAACGCTCATATATACCTGAAACCTCAGATACAATCCAAGAGATCTTCTCAGAGAGACGCTCGTTTTACCTGGAAGCACAGTAAACCCGATGGAATTAAGCTGATCCGAGGGAGGATCACCTGACGGATGTCAACGATGTCAACCTGGGTCACGTGACACCACAGACAATTCATAGATGCCTCCACTCGTAGCTACCTTGAAGTGACCTTCCCTCTGCCGATGCGAAAGGCTTCTACCCTTGGCATCGTGTCGTAAACCCATGGCCAGCCCAACTCCCTCACCCCAACGGGCTCATTGTCAAGATCAGACCGAATCAAGAATCTGAGCGACTTCCTTCCATAATCCATACCCCCTGATCGAGCCTCGAACATCCCTTTTCTTAAAAAAGAAGAAGGGAGAGAAGAAAGAGGAGAAAACAAAACCAAAACAAAAGACAGGGAGGGCCGAACTCATCGTCTCCTCAAGGTCGACTGATCACCCACGGACATGCAGCCATTGAACGCATTCGGATATTTTTTCTCGTCGGTATCATCCATCTTCAAGACATCGGTTTCCTCAGTTCAAGTCCCAAGCCAGAATGCTACGTATTCAATTCTTCTTCACTCCCCCAAGCTCGTACTTTACCAAGGAGCTGAGACGCACATCACTTTTAGCCTAGTTGCATCCCCTAGTAAAGCAGGAGTCAAGGTCCGGGTCGACCCATCCATCATCGGCAATGTAAATGTGCAACTCGTGAAGAAGGGTTGGAGGGCAGGTCTCTTCGGATGGGATGCAGCCGCATACATGGGCGCCAAGACCAAGAGTGGCTGGGATATCACCCCGGCTGACAGGGCCAGCTGGAACGAGGCTCAGCTCCAAGAAAGCAAGCTCGAAGACGAGGAAGCCGAAGCCGAAATGTACAAGCGACGGAGCGAGCAAGAAGATGATGAACAAGAGCCCCTGCTCTCTAACCCTGAAACCCCGTCGACCAGGTCTATGCACATCGGACCCAAGCGCAAGGCAAAGATCGAAAGCGACATTAAAAGTCACTTTTCGCTTGCGAACGCTGAAGACTCGAGCTCTCCCGGATCCAGAGTGATTGGAACATTCAAAGCGAGGATTCCTATCGAATCCGGCGATGGCTACTTTCGTCTCTTCGCTCTTGTTCCCATCTCGGGCTCCTCTTCAAAGGTCCAGCTCCCATCGCCAACCTTCAGGGTCTTCTCTTTCTCCCTCTCGTCCGCATCGCCGAGGGGCGCCACTCTACTACCACTCCCGACCCTGGCACCAGAGTTGGTCCTTCGTTCGCTATCGATCCTGCTCTCGACTCTTCTCTTTGCCATGTTTCCCGTCGTTTCGATCATCGACAAGATCTTGCCGAGGTGGATGAGCAGAAGGTTCGTGAGGTGGGTGTACAGGTCGGCTGGTGGTGAAAAGAAGAAGCGCTATGTGATGGAGAGGATGCATGTAGATCAAAAGATCCATCAGGCTAAATCTGCTGTCCAAAAGGTCCCCTTTGCTAGCGCCGGCGTCAGGACAGAATGGGACCTCCGAAGTGACCAAGCGCGCGGAAGGGGAGGATGGAGTTATACCTGGTAAAAATGGGGTCAATGATATCACCTTTGGCTCTAGCTCCTTCCCCACTTTCAGTTTATTCATATCATTTCCACGTCTCCTGTGACCTGGCAAATGAAGCACGAAAATGATGATGTGAACAACTGTGGTCGATTCTGGTCCTTTGAAGTGCGTGCCACATGCTGGGTGACAAAGACGAGCGTGAGCTTGGCCGAGACCTGAGTCACTTGCCTTGGCTTACGGGCTTCGTAGACCAGGGGGGGCTTTGACTGCAATTTTTTTCTTTCCTTTTTTTTTTTTTTTCATCGATTCCACTCACCGCCACCGCCACCGCCATGGCTACTGCCGTTCCACCACCAAAGCTGTCTTAATCAATTGTTCATCAAGAATCCTTGACATTTGAAAGATCAAGCAAGGTTTTCGTCACTGTCGCTTTTGTGATCACAATCACGGGAATCACAAACCTGGCTCCATACACCCACGATGGCTGAACAGCATCTCGGTGAGGGCCAGATCTTCATTGAACTGAACCAAGTCAGAGGTACAGTTGGAACATCCGGCGAAGCCATGCCAAATCTCTGAGAAAAAAAAGGCCGCTTATCACCCCAAACGATGATATTCCTTGTCCGATCTCCCCTTGCCAGACTTGATTGGACAGTTGAAGCCATTCCTCCAACAGAGGCCAAGCGTATTTTTTACAGACGAACCTAAAAGTGGTTTGCAGCATCTCAAGAGAGCCACAAACCTAGCTTCGAATCTCTCTTTCAAACTGGAGCAACTGCTGCAAGAGTACAGCCTGGAAGGTTTTGGCCGTACAATTCTGGATGAACTCGATATGAAAGGTCAGGGTCTCTTGTTCGATCCTTTGTCATCGTGGGCAAAATCACTGACCATCCAGACAATGTAAAGCAGGTGTCGAAATATGGAATGCAGCGAAGGTTTTCAGTAACGAGATTTTCGAAAAAGGAGACGAAGAATTGGTTGTGAAGAAATACCTGGCTGCTGGTTCGTCGTTGCTATGCCCCCTTGCTGGACTAAGATCAGCAGTTTTGTGTCATTGACGATGATATCTAACCATGCTAGCTAAAAAAGCAGCCGCTCTTCTCATTGAAGCCGGCTGCCCAGGCCTTCTCAATGAAGAAGCAATAGAGCGCCTTCTGATCGTTCAGAGCAACACTGCTACGTGCCTCACCGAGGTAGAAGAATTAGCAGATGCCGCTACATTTGTTGAGAAGGGGGCCAAAGTATGTTCGAGGTCATGTACGGGCGGCGCTAGACTAGCTGTCCGTCTCAATCGATGCAACAATTTCCCACACTCTCAAGCTCGAGGCTCAACTGCTGAAGCAAGCAGGAGGTGTCCTGGAGATGAATGATGAAAGCAAAAAAGCCATCTCAAACTTTTACTTGGGAAGATTCGACCTGGTTCGTACTCACGAGCAATCATCAGATCCCATAGTAATCACGTAGTTTCGATTCAGGAACCTGAATACGTAGATGAATGTAACCACTCGACAGGAAGTCAAGCTAGGGAATGAAGATGTCGCCAAGTTTACACTGAGAAGGGCCGGTGAGTGCCAAAGGCCTAAGCGTGATCCAGTAACGATGGACTTCCATTCACCATGAATGCTTGTCTTTTCTCAACTCTCAGTGACGCTCGCGGAGAGCTGTGGGGCGGTAACCTCTGTAAGGACCAGGCGTATCGAGCTCAATCTAGCCACCCGAGGACCAGTTCCGACTTTGAAGCCTCTTTTCTATCTTAGTTTCCAAAAATTGCTTCAAGGTATATCCAGTATGGGATCGTACTGCTCCAGCGAGCACAGGAGGAAGAAGAATCGCATGCGATTGGTGAGGGAAAAAAGCAAAATTTGGCCCAGAGGTCTGTCGAATGGCTACGCACAGGATTAGCGCAACTCGAAAACCTGCTTGAAAGCTTCCCAGATGTCGTGCAACTACAGAAGACGGCTCTGCAGAAGCTCGTCAGAGCTTACCTCGAGGCATCTTCAGAAGATGCTGAAACTTTGGTTGCAGCCGAAGCCTCATTAAACGAACTCATTCAACTTTACCGCTCAACTAGAGATGAACGTATAAAAGATCCAGTGAGGAAACAGGAAGAAAGAAGTGATCTCAGTTTAATCCTTACTGGCAGGATTCAAGCAACCACTGACAAGGAAAAATACCTTTTCAGCGCATCTTTTTCTTACAGCTTCAGATTCTCATCGACAGGAAGGCTCAAATTGAGGAAACAAGCAAGGTAGTTGAAGAGATTGCTAGTATGATGGGCTTCGATGACGCCCACATCAACCAGTAGGTTCACCTCATTGAGTCAACCTTTCTCAGGTACTCTGACTTAATCCATGATAATTATTCACCAGCCTTATTCGGAAGCTCGAGAAAATGCCTCATGAAGCTGCATCGAGATGTAGGCAGATTTTCCTTCTCAACATGCTCCACAGGGATGACTCCTTGGGTTTTCCCTTCGTACCAAGAATTTTGGTCGGAATTTTGATGGCGTCAAAAGATCCAAGAGATTTTGAGCATATCGAACAAGCACTGGAGGGTGAGTCGTCTATAATGTTAGCTTGTGGTCTCAGTTGGAAAGCTTAAAGCTTCAAATCAGCAATCAAGAGTCAACCAAAGTTCTCCTTGAGAGCAGACGCAGCTTTTGCGAGTCAATTGGTGAGGTGAAGGTGCTTGAAAGTTTTGGGTTGACCGTGATCACTGATAATCTTTTCTCTCCCTCCTTTATTCAAGCTCTTGTGGAAGCATGGCGACTCGTTCTACAGGAAGAAGAAGTACCGTGAAGCATCCAGGTTCTACGGTTTTGCTTGCAATAGCGCATTTGGATCGATGGAGAGCAACATTGCCAAAAGCTACCGGTGAGCTAGGATGGTTTTTTAAATGATTTGCAAGTTTTTTCTGGCATCTTGACGTCGAACCATTTGTTCACCTTTGAATTTTCTCCCCATTCATCTTTCCATCTTCGCAAGGAAGCAAGCTCTGTGCATCCTACAAGATGGTGATGCGGAAGGTGCCGCCAAAGCTATCCGTTCGTGCCCAGCACTGAGCAAAAACCAGGCTTTCACCCATTTTGTATTGTTCAAGTGTGCGAGCCAAACGAGGAACGAGGCCCAGGCCATCCAAGCCATTCAAGATCTTGTGTCTGCTCCTGATTTCGAGAGTGAAATGCTGGTGGTGGTGAGACATAGACCGAAAGGTAACTGATATAATTCGCAAGACTGATCTCATTCACTTCAACATCGCCCTTACCCCTATGAACTAGGTGGTTGAGGAGGCACAAAACTCAGATTCTCTCGACACCTTGGCCTTTGCTCTTGACCATCTCTTAAGAAGGCTCGAGGTGGATTTCAACCTCGCCAAAGGGGTGGACTCGATCGTTCTAGCCAGAAGTCTACTCCAGATCTACTTGCCGAAGGATGACGGTGGTTTTGCAAAACACTTTGAGTACGTCTTCATTTCGAAGAAGGTATTGTGGCCAGCCTGCGTTCACTTACGCCGTCATGACGGGAAAAAAGTATTCGGGGACTGCTTAAGCACGCATCCTCAAGTGAGTAACCGCCATTATCTTTGCATGAGGAAAGTAGGAATACTGCAGTCATTGAAAAGTCCTAAACCATCGCCCCTTCCAATTCATCAGCAACAAACATACTAGAAAAGTTGATGAGCGGTAACTTTGACAAGGAGAGAATGTCCAAAGAAGCTGAATGGTTGTACAAGACATGTGAGAGAATAGAGAGCCTTGGCAGAAAGAAATTGAAACGCAGCAGCGCCTCAGCCAACTCTTTCAACCTTTGGATATCCAGTGTACAACACTGCTTTATCTCTTGCCGAACGGATCGACCCAGAAGACACGGCTGGTCTGTTTGAAATCAGCCTCAAGGTTAGCCAGAAGGCTGCGATTCCTTTTTCTGCTCTTGTCTTTTTTTTTCAAGATTTCTAGCATGCCACCTTCTCACTCATTCTGAACGCTATAGGTCATGAAGCTCCGAGAGCAGATCACTGATCCACATCCGGACGCAGGGTTGCCGGAAATGAAGGTCTGGGCCAAGCTGGCGCCATGTGCCACCAGGGCCTTGATCGCTCGTGAAACGAATGACGACCAACAAGCTGTGAGCTTATCTCTCACATGAATGCGAAACCTGCACCGACAGCCTGACTCGGAATGCCTACACTTCTCATTTCAATAGAGGATCGAACATTTCCGGTGTGGCCAAGACGGAATCACAGAATGTTTTCAGCTTCTCGAGGCGGCTCGAACCCAGAGCAATGATCCCCGTTTTCTCTCAGAGGCTTTGGTGAGCAAGTTGTTGTTTCTGAAAACTGGATAGGATGAGCAATCCTGTTCTAATGCAATTAAGCCTTTGGCTGTGGTTCTACTCCAGTGGGCGCTGGTCATTCTTGACGTTGAGGCTCTTGCAGGAATGAACGCCTGGGACCAAGTGGATGGGAAGATTTCGGTAAGCCTGGTGACTTTGGCAAAGTATATGAGCTGCCAACCTAATGGCCTTGTCCATCCTGCAGGAAATTGGGAAAAACCAGAATAACTTGCCAATTAAAGTGCTCGAGACTCTTGCCGACGTACTCTGGTCACACGTTGAAGCGCCAGAGCATATCCTTGCTTCGATCCTACAAACCATCGTAGATGCCTTGACGGGTACAGGGTATGCGAATCGAAGACCAGGCCAGGGGGAGGAAGGGGAGAAAATGGAAACTGATTCTCCAAGATTACTTTCTCCCTTACTAAAACCTTTTGCAAACTTTGAATCCTCCTCTTCCACCAGAGAAATGGATGTCGTCCGTTTTTCCAGATGGCTAAGGGCACTCTTAAGCCTGACGCTCTCCACGTCGCATGAGGTCCGTTCCAAACTTTGCGATGCACGAAACCACCTCATCAAAGCTGTCGAGGTGCTCTGGCTTCTCCAGGATCAAGACAGGCTCCAGCTGTACCCTAGGGACGAGCTGAGCTGGCTCGTTTCGACCACGTGGCAGAAGGGGATCGAGAGCTTCAAGCTGAATAAATTTGACAGGACGAAAGAGTTTTGCGAGATCGCTATCGAGATTGCGAACTTCGATTCTGAGAGCGTTGTCCTGAAAAGCAAGGTGAGGAGAGTAGGAGTCTGTAAAGACACGAGAAGAAGATGGGAGAGAAGAGAAAGAGAGCCGAGTTTGGTTGAACGAAGGTCATAGTCGCTCACCCCCCCCACAGTTCACCCCTACTTCAGATGCAAGCGCAGTTTGAGTGAGTGACCATTTTTTTCCCCTTACCCCATCCTCTATCATGCTGCCCAAATCCATCAAAATGTCGATAAAAGAATCCACTCTTCCACCTCCGATGCCCAAAGGATCCTGTGCTCCCACATGGACCGAGCCGCGGCCCAGGGTCAAGGAGCCAGCAATCCCAGTTATGCCGAGTTACAGTGAGCCGTGTCCTCCACACACCATGACTCTATCCGTGTCAGACACGCCCCTATGAGCGCTTCACGATCCCGGCCCAAGGGAAGGCAGGCTTGCCAAAACCTCTTTAGTCGACACGACTCCTGTGGACAAAATGTTGTTTGTTTGTTTCGTTTTTGAATCGGGGGATGAATACAGATGCGACTCGCGCACGCTGGGCAGAAGGTGTGAGCATGAAGAGCGAAACTCTTGTCTGGGAACAAAAGAGGTTGGGGGAAGAGTGGCCCTGGGCGGCGCCTACCAGTGAAGGACGTGGGTAGGGCAGTGGTATCCGCCTGGGGTCCTGGCGAGGTACTCCTGGTGGTAGGCGTCGGCCTCGAAAAAGTCTTGGGCGGCCCTCTTCTCGATCTGGGTGACGATCTTCTGACCCTTTGGATCAAAGTGCTTGGCCTGGACCTCGGCCGTGACCTTGTTGGCGATCTCGAGCTGCTCGTCGTCGTGGGCGAAGATGGCGGACCTGTACTGGGTCCCCCTGTCCGGCCCTTGGAAGTTGAGCTGGGTCGGGTCGTGGGTTCGGTAGAAGAACTCTACCAGCTCGGCGTACGAGACCTTGGCCTGGAGGGGTAAGCGGGCGAGAAGGGAGAAAGGGGAAGAAGGAGAAGGAGAAGGAAGGAAAGAAAGGAAGAGGGGGGGGGGGGGGGAACCCCGTTCAGATCCTTGGTCGACAGAAGAGAGAGCTCTGTGAAGAAACCAAACCGATCCCCGTCCTTCCGACCTCTGGATTCTTCCCAAGCTCACTCACGGGGTCAAACTTGATCTGAGTGGCCTCGGCGTGACCGGTCCTTCCTGTGCAGACCTCCTCGTAGGTGGGGTTCTTGCTGGACTCGAGTCCTCCGATGAAGCCGACTTTGGCGTCGATCAGACCTTTCCCCTTGCCGTAGTGTTGGCGGTAGATGTGCTCGGTCCCCCAGAAACAACCGCTGGCCACGGTGGCCAGTTGGAATTGGGTGGAAGGGGAGGAGGAAGTCATGGCTGCTTTCAAGCTGGCCTGAGCGGCTTGGGCTGTCGGCGTCGTCGGGACGGTCGGTGGAGAGAGTGGTACGAAAGGGGTGGCTCGTTTGAAGAGGGTCGAGAAGAGTCGGTGGATCATGTAGAAGGGTGGGGGGTCCTTGAGGCCTTCTTCTTTCTAATTTATTTCTTTGATCCCCTCTGGGATTGGGTTGAGAGGCGGAGCGGAGGAAGGGTCAGAGAGAGGGGTCCTTCCTCTTCTTCTTCTTCTTCCTCTTCCTCCTCCTCCTCCTCTTCTTCTTCTCACGATGGAATGGGGTAGCGGGGCTCTGCACTCACGAACGGAACCAAAGGTTGCGAATCCTTGGACGGAAATAAGGTCAAGTTGCGAGATGGGAGGAGACAGAGGTGCGAGGGGGAGCATGTATGCAGCACGGATGGGCTCACCTTGTAGAATCTGTGGCGGGTGTGATGCGTAGCCTCGACGACGTTGGGTAATCCGTCCATCGACCCCGCCTTCTGTGGACGAGGAAAAACGCAAGAGGAGCGGGAGATTACGTTTCATCCCACTCGGAAGCCTTCCCCCCACCTTGCCCGGTCGTCACATGAGGAGAGAGGGAAATGAAAACGGCACTCGACTCTTGTAAGATGAAGGGGATGGTAAGAAAGTGGAGAACGCATCACGTGAAAGGATCTGCTTACGTGAGTCGACTCTTCTCCCCCTTCTCCACCTTCCTTCCCTCCCCCCCCCCCAACCCCTCTCCTCGAAGCGAGAGGGAGGAGTGGAGTTAAAAGAGAAAGAAGAGAGAGGCGTTCTTGGTATCGCATGGCTCGTGCGCATGCTCTTTTCTCTCTTTTTGTTTTTTTGCGCTCCGAGTGGACCCAAAAATGGTACTCAGACTGTGTGTGACTCGGGAGGCCAACAACAACAACAACACGTCTTACCGATTCCTTCCCCCCGCCCCCCCCCCCCCCCCGGGGTAACCAAGGGTGAGTCGCCGCCAGGATTGGATGGCGCGGCGCCTCCTCTCCGCCAGCACGTTCCGCCTTACGACCCTCTTCAACACACAGGGAGGGGCAGAGAAGGGGGGGGGGGGGAGAAGACGTAACCCTTCCAATGATTCAATTGTATTCCTATCTTCCCCTTTTCTTCTCGCCATTCCAGGCCAGACGAGTTGGATGGGATTCGCTCGACTTTTGGGACTCCTTACCTCTCGTATTCGGTGAGAGAGGGATGTCGTGTGTGATCCAGAGGCATCAGGTCGGGGAGAGCCTCTGTGGAAAGACGACCTCTTGAAAGGGGAGTCAGGCTTCTCGCTACGTTTCGCGCATCGATTCGACAAGGACTTCTCTGGAGAGAGAGAGAGAGGCGAGGGTCAGGACTGGGGAAGATGGAACGGTGGAATGAAGAGGATGAAAGTGCGAGTGCGACAGGGAAGGGAGAGGGAGGTGGGTGTGGGTGTGGGCGCGCGCGCATAACGGTCTGGCGCCGCCGTCCAAGAAACCGAAAAAGCAAGGAGATGAAAAAAAAGATAAAGAAAACAAAACCGAGCGAACAGGGACGAAAAGGAGGAGGAAGAAAGGGAGAAAGAAAGAAAGAAAACGAGCGGCATGGCCAACCCTTTCGGAACAGAGAACCGAATCCCTTCCTCCTCACCCACGTGAATTCGTACGCAAAGAGCCGGGGCCCTCCTATCTGAATTCCCTACCTGTTTGACATGCGTTCCAGTCACGGCCGGCTCCTTTCGCAGTGCTTGGTGGTGATCTGCAGCTACACCGAGAGATACGAGTCGAGAGGAGGGATGGTTCCTGTGCGGGCCGACAAGCGTTTCTTTCTCCCCTCTCGCAGCGGAGACGAGTCTGAGCGTAGGGACTTTCGAATCGAAAAGGGAAAGGAGGAAAAACCAACCAGGAGTAAACAAACAAACCAAGAGAAAGAAGGAAAGAGGAAAAAGTGGAGGTGAACCGTCCGTCGAGTCAGCCGGGTTGGCCTGGCGACTTGCGAGTCATCAGCCCGGTTGTGCACGCCCCTACCGACTGACCCATCGGATCCAACGTCACCACAGATGGGAGGCATGGGAGAGGAGGGGGGAGACTTCGAAGGGAGACGTGGAGACGTGGTGATCAAGGCAAGGTCGCTCGGTTCGGTCTTGCTAAGACTCGAGTCTCGGTTACCTTGGATCCGGCAGGTTTCCCCCCCCCCCCCCCCCCCCC
>KZ819882.1:0-39848 GCA_003144235.1 Violaceomyces palustris | reverse complement strand
CTCTCTCCCTCTCACACACACCTGATGATCGCGAGATTGGATTGATTTGATTCTCGAGGTCTGTTGTCTGAACAACGACCTATTCAGAGGGTGAATATCGAGCTGAGTACTACCATCACGAAAAGGATCTCTTGATAGTGAGATTGGGTGTCTTCGATCGCGAGATCTGCGGTAAAAAGGTGTATTTTTCTCCTCCCAACTGAAGGGAAAAAGTTCTTCTGGTTTTAAAATAGCTCAGGCCTTTCACTTGTGCACTCATGACTGGTTTTCGGATCATGACTCAACCTTCGCTTTTCCAAGTTCAATTTTCGGTTAGCAGGGTGAGAAGCTCTCCGCCGTAAAATAGTAGTGCTGCTCTGTCTTGATACTGAAAGCGATGGTGGCGATTGATGTCTAAAACGCAAAAAAGAGCTTTGAATACAGATATTCGTTCATGATTTCAAGGCTGAGAATCAAGAATTAGGAGCTTTCCCTTCATAGTCATCCCTCGTAGGGGAAGATCAAGTTGACGGGCAGATGCTCATAGCTTGACATAGGTTCGCCCTGTCAACGGTTCATAGGAATCACATCATGTTCATTCTCATGTGCTTTCTCGAGAGTCACTTTCAACATGAGAGCGGTCCAGGTTCTTCCACAATAGACTTTACAAAATGTACGGCACAGGAGCGCCTCCAACAACGAAAGCTACGATTAGGCCGTGAAACTTCTTGCTACTCAAGATCATTCTCGCAATCATTCTTTGGTGTATTGACTATGAGAAGCCTGGTAAAAAAACCAAAAAAGAAGATTACGAGTTACAATCATAAATAGAATACTCTCTTGTTGTCCCAGAGAATGGTCGAGATTTGGACAAGAAAAGAGAGAGAGAAGGGCCAGGGGTTGGGGTTGGGGGGGGGGGGGGGGGCCCCCCCCCGGGGGGGGGGGGTAACTCTGATCGGGTGGATAGATCCTTGGTTCACCTCCTCGGGGGGGGGGGGGGGGGGGGGGGGGGGGGGGGGGGCACCGCCTCACCTTCTCTTTCCCTTTTCCTCAAGTATTTTAAATCACGGATACTATAGTATCGTTGAAGTCGTGAATGTGGATTTACAGTATATTACGAACAATTTTTTGGGTTAGAAGAGTATGCAAGAAAAAACATCCTCTCACTATTATTTACATCCAAGTATGCATCATCCATCGACGAGATTTATTAAACTAAGTGAGGGTCACCCCTATCTAACAAACGTCACGAATCACCAAGTTTCGAAGAACAGGAAAGGTGGAAGAGCACTCTCACAAACAAGAAATCCTTCAATGTATCTTACCTTGATGGCACTTCACAGAATTGAAATTGTCCACACTTTGAGATGATTCCAGGGATAAGCAGCGCTGCATTTGATCTGGAAAAGAGAAGATGGCATACATAAAAAGGTGATATGAGAAAGGAAGGGAACGAAGGCGTTATTGACCGGAAGGGAAGTTTGGCAAGACCGTGGTGGCATGTGAGAAGGTGCGTCCTTGTGAGTCTCTTATGTGATCGCGCTTGCTTCTTGAACATTCCCGAGCTCAAGCCATGAGAGGCAAGGAGAGCTCTTGAGGGACAATTTTATAGAGAAGAATCGAAAGACATGAAATTTTCAGCGTCACGAGTTCCAGATTTTACCTTGGATTAAATGCCTAGATAGTTCTCACCTGGTTTTTTAAGCAACGACGCAAGTAGACACCCAAGGATTTCCAGATTTGCCCTTCTCCTGGTCGACAGGAGTGGTCTCGGTGGAGATGGCCTCAGCAGAAGCAACTGGAGAAAAGAGCTTGGTGAATGAGTCCATGTTGAGAAAATTGTTTGAAATTTGAGTGTTAAGGCTTGGTTAAGGCTAGGAAAGGCTTGGATTAGGCTAAGAGGATGAGTTGGAGAGATGTTGAGGGATGTGGCAAAGATGATGTCCTGTCGTCGATGACCAGCCTCTTTAAATCATTTTTGGGCTTCACTACCCGTTCCTGATGCTGCTCACCTGAGGGATCTTCTCCTTGGGTGAATGCTCAGCTCGAGTCTCTCGCTGACAGTCTGCGAGTGAGTAGAAGAACGATATACAACAAACACAGAGAGGAGGTATATCGAAAGCTTGACGAAGATCATCACTATGACTGCTTCCCTTTGTTTTGAGTGGTGTGTGGAAATCTAGCCCTTTGTGCTTGCCAGCCATCGTTAGATTCGTGTCCCTTTGTCCTTTGCGCACATCGCTACTTTTTGTTCCCCGCCATCCTCGCTTACACGTAACAACATAAAACCAGATCTTATTGTTAATGAAACTTTATTGTCTTTGGTTATTGTTCGTCACTCATTGTCTTCTTTATGTTAATGCAAAGCACTACTTCAGACTTCCACCCGCTGCAACAAAAGGCAACCTCACAACCGAAGATGGGCCCCGAAACGTCGAAAACCGATTTAGCGACTATTGTTGTTTTAGATAATTAAAAGACATCCTCTTTCCCTTCCTTATCCAAGATAGCTAAATTTAGCATTCTCAAAAGGTTCACCTTCATCTAGCCAAAAAAAAGTAATAGGATCCTAGTGAAGATCCAGTCACACTACCATAAGCCAATCGGGCAATTGGCACGATACTTGGATTCGAACTTTCAAAAGAAGAGGTATGCTGAAGAGATTCCGCTTGGTTCCTATAGTGAGATTTTTCATAGCTACAGCGGCATTATCACAATGGAAGCCAGGGTGCTTTTGTTGATGAGGCATTATTACAAGGCGCCAAGAAGGAAGTTTGCGATTATCTTCATTTAAACATGTGGCAAATGGGCGCAAAGAAAGGGGGAGGAGCAACATAACAAACCTGCCGGCCGGGCTCCACTTCTTTCTCAAATTATTAATGGATTACAAGATCTTTTCTGAGAGAGGAATAAGATCAGGAGAGCATGAGCTTGGACAAGGGAAAGGAACAAAGGTTCATATCTCCCTTTGTTCCCTACGTTCCTGATTTTTATTGTGTAACTTTTTGTCTTATTGTCATAATGAACTTTTTAAAGCTTCTCAGGCTTTAGAAAAGATTACACATTTATAGTAAAAATTTATTTGTTGAAGTAATGCTCTCCTCTTCTTTTACCGAAAAAAATAGCAGAGGTGCTAATGGTGACACTTGGTTAAGTGTGAAAGTCTAGCCCCGAATTCTTAGTAAATTCGATCGTACTTAATGATTTTAATTTTTAACCAAATATTAATGCGTGACACATACACTTTGGACTTAAACCCTTTTTTCTTAAAAGGACAGCCCTACTTTTTTGAGTCCTTGCCAAGTTGTAGTAGGTCATATTCGCAAAGAGGTTAGAAAGAGCCATGCTTTTGTCTGACATTCGTATCCTCTTTATCTGACAGGACTGCTTTCTTCCTAATTTTGGCACAACTCTTGTTGCTATAATTAAACTAAAGTTGGCTTTTAAGACTAAATTATCTGGTGGCACGAGCTGTAAAAGAGGATAAATTATCATTAATCATGCTTGGGCAAGGTGATGCCAGACGCTAGGTGACATACTTCCACTCCTAGTCTCACAGATTTGGCAGAGGTGACTGAGTCACAGGGTCGAAGCGACGGTAACGAATAACCATGTTGGAAATTTTGCTCAAGGCTCCCCCGACGTCTTTTTCTCTATTCCATATTTTCAGACTTAAGCAAACAGAGGCTACTACAGTAAGGAAGGATAAAGAATGATCCAGAGAACTGAGTCCTACGATTGTATGATCTTGTTGACTGTGATCTGAACGCCGCGAAAGTGGCGAGGAACGCGCTTCTCGCTATCCACCTTCAAGTCATCCAGTGCGTAATCATCATCCTTGTAAATCTCAGACCAATTGTCTTCTCCTCTCTTGAGATAATTCAAGCTTGTAGGCGACTGTTTGATTCCCTTTATCTCGGAAAAGCAAGGATCGGCACTAGGAAGAGACATTAAGGGGTGGGATGGTTCACGAGTCAGTTCACCATTTAATAGGCTCTGATCCTCTCACCATCCGGTGAGATTCTCACCAAATCTCAGCAATACTCGAAAGATTCGATCCTCTTTTGGGGACTCGCTTGAAGTAGGACAAGGTCGAATTGAAAGCTGAAGCGTACTCTTGCCTAAGATCAGTGGTGAACCCGAAAAAAGAGAAAAAGATGATCGCCGACAGGACGCAGTACCACCTGGTTAGCTCTAGGAGAACAATCGAGGCCTTGTCGAAATTTGCGCCATCAAACGACCAGGTTTTGTTAAATTGGAAATGAACGTCGGCCCAACTAGTGTAATGTTGCATCTGGTTTGAGCGGATCGGACCAACGATAGTAGTGTAGATCGTAATGGGAAAGGAAGCCACCATCTCATTGATCGTCATCAGCATGAGCCTAATGTACTTGTCCTTGGAAATGCCACTCGAGCTCGTTTGAAGGATGGCGTTGAATTGACGTCTTCGGATATAGAAAGAACGCAGGGTTAAACCTAAGAATGAAATAATGATAAAAAGAAAAGGAGTCGAGTTTGCTTCCTTTCCCATCAGTCGCCGCTAGCAAAGTCGCAAATTCGCTTCTGGTCCCACCGTGTGCCTGCTGGCCCTTTTCTGTGTTCTAAGAGCCACTCACAAGCATAGACGAGAGAAGCAAGGCTAAGGAGGATCCACCAGATTTGGAAGATGAAGATGTACAGCCAGCTATAGTATGCGGGCGTGAAGCAACCGTATCCTCCAACGATGTTCATCCTGTGACCTTGAACGACGACTCGTAAAGGTATGATCATCAATGGGATGCCAATACCGATTCCAAGGTCGATGAACGTCCTCCTCCTTCTGTCAGCCTTTGTATAGCTAACCTGCCTTGTCGAGGCGATCGCCTCCAGCCTCCTGAGGAGGCAGAGTGAGGAGCCCGCCATCCCACACGGCCAGATGCATAGAATCATACCAGCTTTCAGGGGAGGATCGTGAGAAGAATTGTCAGTGCCTGCGACCAGCAACTACATCAGCGTCGTACCGAGACTCTCACAAAAGTCACACCATCCCGGAGCTACATTCTCCGACGTGTTGGCGAAGATTGCGGCGTTGACACCGTTTAGGAGATTTCCAACCGTCCCCCAACCTATGAGCATCAAGGTAGCCGTGTTGCGGACTTTCCAGTGCCATGGGCTAGGTATCAAGTAGAGGAAGATGCTGAAGATGGAGAAGACGATAAAGGCCACAGTCGATGGAGGCGCCATGATTGGGAATGGATGAGGCAGAGTAAAGGAAGAGAAAAAGATTTGCAAGAAAGGGAATCGACGTTGGAAGGGGGTCATCAGAAAGACATGTCCGATCGAGGTTTATATGAAGGGACGTGGGAGTAGATTGTGAGGTCTAAGGGCTTTTACCAAGGACCAAAGCTTGCATCTATCGAGTCCATTAGCAGAGCGTTTAGCCATGTTTGTCAAGCAGATGGCTGTGAGCGTGCATTCGTCAATTGTGTGGCCGAGATGAAGCCAATCCTTTGTTCCAAAAAGAAGTTTTCTCGCGTGGGATGGCGAGAAGTTTGAGAACAATGGAGGGGTCCACGAACAAAGGGTGTCAGCTTGCGCTTTTTTCAGCCTAATGAGTGATTCTGGAGAACAATCGCAAACATGCACACAAAGACCCTAAAAGGAAAAGGAAGATATGTTTATGCTTTCATATACAGTCGCGAGAATAAGTGTAGAGTGAAGAGCATTAATCCAAAATTATATAACTCACGATTTTATACTTTACTAATCACCAACTTTTCGAAAGACTCAAATTCTAATAATAAATGTTAACCTCATAGTCTTTTTAAGACAGAACTTTAAGATAGAATAATGGATTATGGCACTGAGATACACACTACCAAATAAAAGAAATGAAGGGGGGAACAGGTGGTTAGAGAGAGGAAAACGATAGGTTAAATAAGATCTGGGAGATATACCACCACGGAGTATTTTGACATCCTCGGATTAACCTCAGCCTTTTGACTTTCTTTGCGAGCAAAAGCGAGCCTTCTTCCCCCTTTTATATTTTAGGTAGAAATTAGATTTACTAACTATTTTTTAAATAGGCCAAAGCAGAGCTTCGGGTAAGCAAAGAAAAAAGTCTTTATAGAAGATGAAGTTATTAAAGTTTTGCCTGTGCTTACCCCTGGCGTTTTAAAAAATTGGATGGTTAAGCTTTTCCCGGAACACAAGAGCTGTCTGCTCCAAAATTAACATGGATACCGCGTGAAATCTGAATTTTAGTTGATCATTATCGATCAATTCACGTGCGAAAAAAGGCAAAAAAAGAAATAACGAAGTAGAACTTATTGCTATTAATCATGAGACAATAATCCAAAGGTAATAATACCATGACATCCACATCCATCTCGTCGACACACATTGGACTAATTAAATTTTAACCCCTGACCAAAGCTCCAACACCCCTCACACTCACACTCACACTCACACTCACACTCTCACTCTCACTCTCACTTCTCCCTTGGCCTGGTGACTTGGTAGTAGTGGAGATTGTTACTTTCATTTCTGACTACCAGCTTCTACACCGTATCGCCTCGCCTCCCCCCAAACCTTACACCTGCCTTCCTCTCTTTCTCACTCTTCATCCCCGGGAGGGCCACACCATGTCTGGCAGCTCGGATCGAGACGCACCTTCCCTCGCTCACCGCATCAGCTCCTACCTCACCGCGATACCCAACCCTATATCCTACTGTCTGCCTTCCTCGTCCCGACAGTTCGAATCGGATCGAGAGGAAGAGGACGCGCTCGACCACGAGAGGCAAAGTCTCCTGGATGATGGTCAAGTTGGAGGAGGAGATGCGTACGATGATTCGGACGCCATCTCGCTGCTAAGCAACATTGCCGACCGAGACTCGAGGAGCGCGAGGGGGAGGAGGAGGAGCGCGAGGTTGAGGGCTCGGAGGGAGAACCGAAGAGGTGCAAGGGGCGCTCTCCTCGCGTGCGGTCTCTTTGGTAGGGCAAAAGGTCAGATCCAGACGAGGGAGGAGACCCTGCGTGACGATCCTATCGGGCCCCGACATGCCAGGAGCGGAAGCGAGAGCAGCTTGGACAGCGGCAACGACAGTCTGGCGAACGCCAGGTTCGAGAGCGGTGACGAGGATGCTGGGATGCTGGACGACCAGGCGATCGCCGACTTGAGTCTTTCGGTGGACGACGACGCTGCTGCCGACTCCCCCGGAGATCGCGGAGCGGAGGAGGAGGAGGAAGAGGAGGAGGGGAAGAGGAGGAAACGTGAGGCGATGGAAAAGGAGCGTGAAGAGAAGAAAAGGAACGAGAGGGAGCAGGAGGAGGCCAAGGCTCGAAAGGAAGCAGAAGAAGAGGATGCCAGACTGGCCGAGGAAGAGGCTCGACTGGCTGCGGAGGAGGAAGCGGCGATAGCCAAGGCGAGGAGGAGGGCCGCCAGGAAAGCTGCCAAAGCCGGTTTGCTCAAGGTCAGGCAAGAGGCCGAGGTCAAGGTCAGGTGGAGAACCGAAGCCGAAGCCGAAGCGGCTGCGGGTGGATTCGACTTTGCCGAGGAGGGACCCGACGAACCACAGCAAGGTTTCTTGTACTCTCATGAGCGCGAGGAAGAGGAGGAGGGGGAGGGGGATGAGCGATACGCCCAAGGAGTGGAAGACTATATGCAGGACGAAGCTCTGCCCCCGTTCGCCAGTCGAGAGGAAGAAGAAGCATACTACCATCACATGCAACAGCGATACGAGCATGGTCAGGAATCGACCTCGGTCGAATATGTTCAGCAGCCAGGTGTCGGCGGACAGACCGAGGTCCACCATCACCACTACTACCACGCCCCACCCTCCGCCGCCTCCTTCCTCTCTCCCAACATGCTCCCGGCGCTTCCCAGCCCTGGCTCGGTCGAAGAGCAGCAGCTTCGGGCGTCTCCCGACCAGGACGAGGTGGCATCCGAGGACGAGGCTGACATTGCAGGCTTATCCTTTGGCAGGAAGAAGAATCGAAGGGGCCTCCCCGCCGGATCCAGCTCCCAAAACTCTGGCGGTAGCGGCAGCAGGAACAGCGGTTCCGCCTCTGGTCACAGAGCGGGCATCGCCGCCGAGGGAACTCCTTCCAGTGCGAACGGCAACCATGTCAAGGTCAGCTACCGCGATCGACCGAGACGCCACCAGAGGAACAACAGTCGGTCGACCACCTCGTCGTCGGGAGGCGGTGGCGGCTACCAAGCGGGAGGCGCCCGGAGCCCGGTCACTTTTACGCCACCCCTCCCAAACCTTTACGAGCCAGAAGCCGGGGACAGGGCTGAGTTCGAGTCCGGCACCTCGACGAATCCCCATGCTCTGGAATCCCCTGCTGCCGCCACAGGCTCGCAGCAGGAGAGAGAAGGGGCCACTTCGGCCGGGTCCAGCGGAGGCAAGAGGAGTTACAAGCAGAAGAGGTTGGAGAAGGGTGAGGCGGCGACGAGCGCCAACTCTTCCTCCTCCAGCGTCACACCCAGAGCTTTGGGCCAGACGAACAGCAGCAATCAAGCCATCACGATCAGCGCCAACCTCGGGAACGGGATCCATGGTGGGATGAGCTCGTTCCCGTCCACCGGTCTCGGGAGGACGAGCTGGAGTGGCGGCGGCGGCGGCGGCGTTCTGAACCTTGGTAAGGACCCGAAGGGTGCCAACTGGTTCTCTGGCGGCAGCGATACTCGAGGGGGTACATCGTTTGATGAGGGGATTGATGGATTATGATCGGGGTGCTGAAGGTACTGCCTCGTCGGAGGGTCACATACCTTTTTACTATTTTTTTATTATTATTATTATTTTTTTTACCTCTTTTACATTTTCGGGTCAGGCTGGGTAACTCCCGTCCTTCGCCTTCTTTGGTTGATCTTCGACGACTCCATTTTTCCCGATCTTCCCAACCCCCCCTCCAGTTCATCTTTTTCTGTCCTCCTCCCCTTTTGATCACCAACCTCCTCCTCCTCCTCCTCCTCCTCCTCCTCCTCCGCTCTCTTGCTCTCCTCTGGACATATACCACTTTGAACAACGTCCGTGCGCGTCCCCGTTTTGAGTGTGCAGAGGGGGAAGTGGCACGTGCGGCAACCATTTTCTGTAAAGAAAGAGAACAGGGAAAGAATACCCCCCAAAATAAGAAAGGAGGAAGGGGAAGAAACACAAACCCTCCCACCCCCTCCTTCCTTTTCCCCGAAGGTTAACATTCCCATCGCCGCACCAAGTGTGGGCTCGATTAGAATCAACTCAGCATCGTGGCAGATGTGGTGGTGCCGCTACTCGGAGGAACTCGTCGCCGAGACCCGATGAATTCGTCGCGTCGGAAGATTCGAATCTTTTTGTTTTTGTTTTGGTTTTTTTTTTGGGGTGGGGGTTCCCTTCCTTGAAAGTCAACCTCCTTCGTTTCTTTTCTCCCTCTTTACACCACTTTGGCGTTCAACTTACTATCCAATACTTTGGAAAGAAGAAGAGGATTAGAATGATGGGCAACCGAGCTTTGGGATCAAGACGAGTTGGTTTCGAAATGCCATGCCCGCCTGCGGGTGTGGGGTCTCCGCATGAAACGCCAAGAAGGGGGGGAACCACGGCTCGTAACTTGAAAGGGAAAAAGGGAAAGGAAAAAAGAAAATCGAATCGGAAGATCTCTCTCACAACCAGCCCTCCCTCTCACACACATCGACTTCCTCTGAGCTTGTGGATTGTATGTGTGCTGTATGTATGCACTGAACATCCCTGTACAGCACTGTACGCATACAGCACGTTTTCCTCTCTTGGATCTAGCGCTGAGTCAAGGAGAAAAGAAAAGAAAAGAAAAGGCCCTAAGGAGAAAAACGAAAAGAGACGGGATAAAAACGCTCCGCCCCAGGGCTTCCCCCCCCCCCTTCTTCAACTACAGTACGGTCGAAATGGAGGTGGATTGGGGTGGAGAGTGGCAACCCTCTTCTTCGGTTGGACCGGGAGTGGTTGCGACTGTTGGCACCTTGCTCGGCATCATCCACCTGACCGAGATTTGCGAGGACTCCTTGAAAGACAGATCAGATCGCCCATCCTTCCCTCCGCCGAAGAAATGGAAGGGAAAGGAATGGCATGCAACCCTCCCCCAACCTTCTCTCTACCCGAGCACTCTCTCCAAGCCTTGGATCCGGGGCTCGCTTGGATGAATAGCATGTGCAGAACAACGTACAGCACACAACATATGCATACACCAAGTGCTGTGAGCGCATACAGTCTACACACATGCTCGGTAGCACGATTCACCCCTCAAACCACACTTCGCATCTCGGTCGTTCGGTGATTCGTCGGTTGGATGGCACCTTCCCCATCTTCAACACCCCAGTTTTTTTTCCCTCCATCCCTGAATCCATGGAACCTCGTTGAGATTCATGCTCCTGTGAAGAGTTCGCGGTTCGTCTAAGCGAGTGGAACGAAAAGGACTCTACCGACCCGGTGTGAGTGAGCGTAGCCAAGGGACCAGCGAATGGGAACCATACGCATTCATCCGAAAACTGCGACAGACCCCTCGAGCATGAAGCGTTCGAACCCAACCCTCCCCCTTTCCGCCCACCCTTTGAATCAATCGACTGACGAAAGAATCCAAGAGCCAGCATGGCCAAGGATGTTCGCCTTGACTCATCCAAGTGCGGCGGTCCATACAGTATCGTAGCTTTCGTAGCATTCACCACTCCTCCTGCCCACACTTGAACCTCGTGGTCCTCGGAGGATCTTTCTCTCTTCTTTCTCTCTCTCTCTCTCTCTCTCGCCTTTTCCCTACCTATGGATTCCCCATGGTCTCGACAGAGTCAGAAGTACAGTGCATACGCAAGCGTGCATTCGAACCCCCTCACACCAAGCGAGGATTCTCGTCAGAAGATTCACTCAGGACAGGGTCCTCTCCGTCACTTTGCCGCGTCATCGATCGCCCTCCCTCCCTCCCTCCCTTCCTCCCCGCCCCATCCGATCAATCGAATGCTTCCTCAAGATTCGTCCTTTCGGTGCTTGGCCTTTTTCCATCCACATGTTGTCCCTCGCGTCATGGCTCTTGGCTTGCCACCATGGAAAAACGGTGAAAAAGAGAGAAAGAAAGCAGAAGCATCCCACGTGAGGTGGCACTTGCATCCAGCTCACCCTTCCCACAAAGTTCAAGTTGGGAATCGTCGCTGGGAGAGTAGATCCGCACCTTCTCGGTTTCGAGACGCAAAGCGAACCAAGCTTGTCCTGGTCCTCATGCCTTGGTTCCTTCATCTTCTTCTCATCCCCTTGACCTCGCCAGAAACTGGCAATCACGTTTTCCTCCCCTCCAAATCCGAGAAGGGTATAAAAGCCTTCTTGGTCGAGCGCTTCGATTCGATCCGCCTCCTAGATCTCACAGACAAATCAGCCAACCAGCCCATTCTCTCTACCCCCTCTTCCTTCACCTCCTTCCTTTCTTGCTGACCCATATCCCAACATGAGGACCTTTTCAGGTCTGGCCGGCCCTCTTGCCTTGGCAGGGGCAGCCTTGAGCTCGCCTCTCCTCTCCACTAGGCAGGATGCGGCCTCTTCCGAGGTCGTCGGACCCAAGTTCATTCCCTCGCCGATCGAGCACACGGGTGACATCTCGGCCTGCCAAGGTTACCGAGCGGTCGACGTCGAAAAGTCCAGGACCGGCCTTTCAGCGACTTTGGAATTGATCGGCCAAGGCTGCAACGCTTTCGGTCCCGACTACCCAAGGTTGAACCTCGACGTCTCGTACGACAATCGCGACAGGTTGAGGGTCAGGATCTCGGACAGTGAGGGCAAAGCTCATGTTGTCCCTCCGGAGCTGGGAGCGTGGCCCAAGCCAGGGGCCAAGGGGAGCGTCACGGAGTCCGAGTCCAAGCTCAAGTTCCACCACGTCGCCGAACCCTTCTCCTTCTCCGTAACGAGGGGCCAGGAGACGCTCTTCAACACCAGCGGCAACCCGCTCATCTTCGAGGAGCAGTACGTCCGTCTCAAGACGAGCCTCTCGGAGAAGAGCAACATCTATGGCCTCGGAGATCACAACGATCGGCTCAGGCTTCCGATCAAGGAGGCCAACTATTCGAGGACCTTCTGGGCGCGCGACGCTTTCGGCCTGCCGGCCAGGACCAACCTGTACGGCTCCCACCCCGTCTACTTTGATCATCGCCTAACCGATTCCGGCCCTTCGACCCACGGCGTCTTCCTCCTCAGCAGTCAGGGGATGGACGTCAAGTTCCCGGAGAACGGCACCAGCCTCGAGTACAACACGCTGGGAGGTGTGCTGGACCTCTTCTTCCTCAATGGCCCCACACCCGAGAAGGTCGCAGCCCAGTACACGGACGTGGTGGGCAAGCCGGTCGGCTCGCCCTACTGGGGCCTCGGCTTCCACCAGTGCAGGTACGGTTACGACGACTGGATCGAGGTCGCCGAGGTGATCGCCAACTACTCCAAGGCCGGGATCCCACTCGAGACCCAGTGGATCGACATCGACTACATGGACGACCGGGCCATCTTCACCACCAACCCGGACAACTATCCGCTCGAGAAGGTGAGGGAGATCGTCGCCAACCTACACAGCAACGACCAACACTTTGTCGTCATGATTGACCCAGCCATGGCGGTCCGGGAGGACAACTACCCTTCCTTCCAGAGGGCCAAGGAGCAAGGAACCTTGCTCAAGACCTCGGACGGTCAACTTTACAACGGCGTCGTCTGGCCTGGCAGGACCGTCTTCCCGGACTGGTTCGCTGAGAACACGACCGAATGGTGGAAGGACGAGTTCAAGACGTTCTTCGACCCCGAGGAAGGGATCGACGTCGACGCCATCTGGATCGACATGAACGAGCCCGCCTCCTTCTTGCCCTACCTCGAGGCCAATCCGGACAGGGTGGCCAAGGAACAGAACCTGCCCCCCAAGCCTCCGGCTCCCAGGGTTCCTCCAAGGCCGATCCCCGGCTACCCTGAGACGTTCGGCGCCGGCGCACCAGAGAGCAGACGAGGAGCCGCCGCCCTCTCGGTCGGGAAGAGGCAGGAGACAGGAGCGGATGAGGTCGACTACTCGGATTCGGCCGAGTTAGCGGGCGAGGTCAACCAGTGGCTCTACCCTCCCTATAGGATCAATGACGTCCGGGCGGCTCCTTCCGGTGCGGACGGCGTCGTAGCCGCCGGCAGCAACGCCAAGAACATTTCCGACTTCACGGCGAGGACCGACCTTGTCAGCGCCGATGGTCAGAGGATGTACGACGTCCACAACATCTACGGCTACCAGATGGGCCTCGCGACCAGGGAGGCCTTGCTGGCCAGGAGGCAAGGTCTCCGACCTCTCATCATCACCAGGTCGACCTTCGCCGGTTCGGGCAACCACACGGGCAAGTGGCTTGGAGACAACCTGAGCACTTGGGGCGGACTCAAGGAACACATCGCCCAGATGCTCGGATTCACCGCCATCTACGGCATCCCCATGGTCGGTGCCGACACGTGCGGTTTCGGCGGCAACACGACGGAGACGCTCTGCGCCAGGTGGGCGACGCTGGGAGCCTTCAACCCCTTCTACAGGAACCACAACCAGGACAAGAGCGCCTCGATCCCCCAGGAGTTCTACCGTTGGCCGCTGACCACCGAGGCGGCCAAGAACGCGATCGACATCCGTTACAGGCTGCTCGACTACCTCTACACGGCGCTCCACTTTGCCGAGCGCGTGGGCGAGCCGGTGGCCTCACCGCTCTTCTACAAGCACCCCGAGGACGAAGCGACGTTCGATGTGGACACCCAGTTCTACTTTGGCCCCAGCCTGCTCGTCTCCCCCGTCCTCGAGGAGAACGTCACTAGGGCCGAGTTCTACCTGCCCGAGGCGAGGTACTACGAGTTCAAGAGCCTCAAGCCGGTGGAGGGTAGAGGGGCCAACGTGACGCTCGAGCACGTCCCTTACACCGAGATCCCGCTCCACGTCCTAGGAGGCTCGGTGATCCCGTTGAGAAGCGAGAGCACCTACACGACCACCGAGCTGAGGTCCAAGCACTTCACGCTGGTGGTGGCCCCGGACCAGAGGGGATCCGCCAAAGGTAGGCTCAGGCTCGACGACGGCGTCTCGATCGTCTCGGAGAGCGCGACGGATGTCAGGTTCCGCTTTTCCCACGGAAAACACCTCCACGTCGAGGGGGAGTTCGGCTACCAGACCGAAAACGTGATCGAGAGCCTCGTATTTGCCGGCATCGAGGAGGAGAAGCAGGTCGAGATCAGCGTCGCTGGTCACGAGCAAGGAGAGGGGAAGAGGAGCGAGGGGAAGAGGACCACCAAGGCGGGCAGCGATCAGGTCCTCTACGACCCGGAGAACAAGACACTGACCGTCAGTGGTCTCAGCCTCTCCCTCCTCGAAGGTTTCGACGCTTTCCTGGTTTGAATCCATCCTCGTCGCCATTCGTCTTGTTGGGTACGACGCACGACGACGCGGCCCCACCCTCACCCGCTCAACCCATCCTTGTCGTCGCATCACGTGATCTGCAAGGGCTTGGCTGGACACGTGATCCCTCCCCCATCTTGTCAACCCGACTCTCACGTTTGAGGAGATATCCAAGTCCCCCCTCCGCCACCCTCTTCCCAAAGTTAGAACGGAGATCGCATACATTTCGTTGGTCGAACCATTCACAATTGGATGAGCCCGAAGAGGACTGATTCGTTGTTAGTAGGGGTTTTCATTCTCTTCTCTTCTCCCTTTTTTTATTTACTATTCTTTCTCACATGCGACCACGCCGATTGTAGTCTGCTCCCTCTTCTGGTTGGGCGAGTTTGAAGGAACGCCTGATGGAGGATGGTGAGGAGGAAGAGGGGGAGGGTGTTTTTTGAGCAAGCTTTCCTTACGAACATGAATCACCGAGTCCAGCCCATCGTCCACCTGACGGTTCCTTGGCCCTTGGTTGGGTCTTCCCCCGAGCCTCACCCATCTCGAAACCATCCAAGATCCACCTTACGCATTCAACCTTGCTCGTTGGCAAGCGGTGAGTGGTTGGTGATCGGAATTCCATCGGCGTGCGTGTCACACCCTCCATCCTCCTTTCCCTTCGCTGTCTCCCATCAGGGCTCGGCGACTTGATCACGAGCTCAACCACCATCAACCATATTTGCGTGATTCTAAATAGAACGGTTGTCGAGACGGTTTGGATTCACTTTGTGGACACGGGGGAATCGAAGCGAAAAGAGGTTGGATTCAATCCCATGATGTTCCAACGAGCGAGGAAGCAAAGGGACAACAAGCAGGGCAGGCTCTAGCCTTGTCATCAAAGTTGGCTCGAGCCAACGAAGCCCGAAAGAGTGAAGAAGAAGAAGAAAGGGGAAAAGACCGTGGAATAGAGTAACCTGTCGACGTGCGGGTTGGACAGACAGAGGGGTGTTTTTTCTTCCCTTTTTTTTTTTCTTTTTTTCCGGCACTGTAACTGTCATCCTGCGTTGGAAGCGGGGGTCCGCGTCCCAAGGTTGGGTTTGGAACAGAGACAAGGAACTAGAGCGAGGGAAACGCACCTCGCCTTTTTTTAGGTTGGTGTTCTTTCATCCGACGAGATTATTCATCCTGCTAGAGTCAAGGAAGCAGGTTAAAAGGACAAAAACAAAGAAGCTCGACCTTGGCTTAGTCCAACTGTGGCGCCTGGCTTCAGACGGAGGTCCGCGATTCTCCTTCTTCCTCTCCGTCTCGTGTGGGAGAGGGAGTCCGTGTCGTCCTCTCCTTGGCTCACCTCCAGCCTGCGACAGCCTCTCTGAGTTTCAAAAAATGGCAGTCCCCCGCGCGATTAACCAACCGACATGCAAGCTCGCTCTCTCTTCATAACAAGTCAGATTCGATCGACTCTCTCTCTCGTTCGTCGTCGTTCGATTCGAAATGATCGGGGGCTGCATCCCCACCATCATCAGCACGCTTTCAGTCCTTTCCAAGTCACCTGCCAGCCAACAGCAGCAGCCTTGGAGAGGTGCATCGAACGCACGAGAACCTCTTTCCCTTCTCCTTCTTCTTTTTTGCCCTCCCGATTCAACCGACGCCAACGTGAAGCGGCACAACCAGAGCAAGAGGTTGGGTTTGACCGAGCCCTCGAAAGGAAAAAAAAAAAAAAAAGAAAAAAAAGGATCAAGGATCTAAGCCCCAAGTACGAGGAAGGAAAGAAGAACAGGAGGCGCGCGGGAGGTTCTCTCTCCAACCTGACATGTCAAAAAACCCATGTGAGGCAGCAGCGAATGCGATAGTGTTCTCAAGAGATTCTAGAGAGAGAGAGAGCGTTTCGGAAAGGGTACCGCGATTCAGGGCAGGTGGGGTGGGTCTGGTTGGAAAGTGCGAAAAGGGTTTCCATCAAGGTTCTGAAGAACGAGCATCGCGCACTCGTTCCAACTGAAGACCGAGATGGCCTGGAAATAAACTCGCGTGTTGGATTCGATCCATGGTCTGGAGTTGAAGGGGAAGGGGCGGGCCGAGGGAGGGGAAGGGGAAGGGAGAGGGGCAGGGAGGTGTTATTGCCAGAGGTTGGATGCGGCTTGAAGAAAGAGAACGAATGAGAATACTGAAGTCAGAGTGCGAGTGAAAACATCCCCCTTTTTGAAAGTGATCCAAGCAAAACATTCATGAATAACAGCGAGATGAAGCAAAACAAAAAGACCGGAAGCCGAGCGCGGCGGATTCATGATTCGAGAAGAGGAGGGAAGGGGAGAGAAATACGAAAAAAGAAATTCGCAAAGGAAGGGATCACCGAGAGAAGGAAAGAAAGAAAGAGGGAGAAAGAGGGAGGGAAAGAAAGAGGGAAAGAAGGAGGGAAAGAAAGAGAGGGAAGTGGGGAAGGGGGAGGGGGGGGGAGGGGGGTTTGCATTCGCAACACGCAACTGCGACGCTACATAAACAGACGCACACACATAGAGTCTCAGTAACAACGTAAACGAACACCCACAGAAAAAGAAACGCACTAAGGGAAAGAGACTCGAAAAAAAAAACTGATTACTCGAGTCGCTTCGTACACCCTTTTCTCTCCCCCCTCGCTCCCCTCCCTTCGTCTGCCTTCCCTCACATATTTTCAACCCTTTTCCAACACCTCTCTCCTCCACCGCCTTGCCACCTTTCGCTCTTTCAATTACACACCTCCCTCCGCAACCAGCACCCCAAGGGCCTAGCCGCCACCCAAAACACAAGACCCCTCCCTTCCGTCTCTCTACGCTCTCCCCACCTCTTCCTCCCTCGCTCCCTCTCCCCAACTCTACCCCCCCCCCCCCCCCCCCCATCCCCTTCTCTTCTCCCCGACGCCACCCTCTCGTTTCACCGCTCGCACGACACTCGAACCAAGACCTCCCTCCCCCTCCCAAACAGCCTTGCTCATTGGCCATAGCTGGTGTTGTGACGCATACATTCAGAGGCTCTTGCCACGAGCAAACCAGCGACACGAAACCCACGACAGCGACGACGACGACTGCAACAACCGACAACCGACAACCACATCCACATCCACGACCGCCAAGACCCCAAGCAGCCGCGACGAAAGTGAGGAATCGTGGAAGATGAAGATCGCCCTCTCCACCTCCCTCATCACCCTCGCCCTCTCCGGCCTCGTCTCCTCCCACGGCCTTGGCAACCTTCTCGACGAGGGATGCAGGCCCATCAGCAAGCGCCACACCACTGGTCTCGAGAAGAGGCAGTCCGGCACCGCCACTGGTGAGGGCCAAGTCGTGACCAACAGCGGCGGCGCTTCCGCCGCCAACTACAAGTGTGACCCCAACACTTGCAAGCTGCCCAACTGTCACTGCGCCGACACCAATCCACCAGGCGGTCTCGATCCAAAGTAGGTCATCCCCTCCCCCTCTTCTGACCTTCATAATCACCCTTCGCGCATGGCGGTGCGGCAGAGCCAAGCCATGCCGTCAAGATGGCTGGATAAGAAGGTGGACGGAACAAAGGAAGGGAAAGAGACTTCGGATTTTCATTCCTTCCGCTCACCATGCTCTGGCCGAACACTGGGATGCGCTCATCCCGCGGAATCCTCTTCGCACACCTACCACGGCTCACGCATCTTGCGGTGGGATCGTTTGCTGACCGAACACGGACTCTGCTCACCTCCTGATTTTCTCGTTCCGCAGGGACACGCCCATGTTCATCACGTTCACCGCAGATGACGCCGTCCAATCGTACACGATCAACGCTGTCAAGAGCTTCCTCGCGCAGCGAAAGAATCCCAACGGTTGCTCGCCCCTGATGACCTACTTCACATCGCTCTCGTACACCAACTATTCGATGGTCGGAGAGTGGTACGTTGCCGGCAACGACATTGCCGACCACACCATGACCCATGTCGACCAAGCGCCAAACGACGAGATTGATGGGAATCTCATCGCCCTCAACGCCCTGTCCGGTATCCCATACAAGGAGATCATCGGCTACCGCGCCCCGTACCTCAACTACACCCGAGGCAACCTCGAGCACCTCCACCAGGCCGGGTTCACGTACGACTCGAGCTCCACCGCCTCGGTCCCCGTCACCGACCCAAACACGGACGCCTTCTGGCCTTACACGCTCGACAACGGCATGGCCAACGATTGCCAGGCTGTGGAGAACATCTGCAATGGCGAGCCAAAGCTTCCCGGCTTCTGGGAGATTCCGATGTATGCCGTTTTCGACGAGAGGGGTGCTGCCGGTGCCCACTTGATGGACCCTTGGCTCGACTCGAACGACATGAATGCTGTTCTCGGGTGGCTCAAGAACACGTTCTTGGATCACTACAACGGCAAGCGTCAGCCCTTTGGCCTCTACTCTCACCCAATCCACGTCGCAACCGGATACCCTGGCCTCCAAGACCCGACCAACATGATCAACATGATCAACCAGTTCCTTGACTGGGCCACCACCAACTCGTCGATGCAGAACGTGTGGATCGTCTCCAACAAGCAGCTGATCGCTTGGATGAAGAACCCGGTCACGGCCGACAAGCTCAACACGCTGGACGAGTTCAAGTGCCAGACGCCGGACGTCTCGGCGCACATTTGCAACGGCATGCCCCAAAACTCGGATCTCCTCGAGCACTGCATCTCCGACACCCCCGGCGACCCCTTGAACAACTCTCCATTCTACACTTGCTACGGGTGCCCCAACACCACGCCATCGCCCTCGAACCCCAACCCACCCCAGAAGAACAACGACGGCTCTACTCGCACCCGCATCCCGAACAACTGCGACACGCCTTGGTGGGACCCCATCGGCGCCAAGTGCCTCTGCTCTGGCAGCAACTGCGCCTTCACCGACTCCACCCGCTCCATCGGTCCAAACGGCTCCAACCTGACGAGCAGCGGGGGTCAAAACCTTGGAGGGAGCAGCACCTCCACGGCCACGCAGGATCCTTACAGGAACTTTAACGGTGCCGTCGCCTCGCTTGACCTTGACGCTGTCGGGACTGCCACCTGGGCCCTGTCGATGGTGATTGGAGCGGCTGTGGGCGGCTACATGTTCGTCCTTTGAGGGCAGCCGCATTCGGGCCGTTCCACTTGGCAAGGGACCCATGGACAATAGCACAGGAGATGGAGGGTAGGGGAGGGAGGAGGGGTGGGCCGGGGGGATCTCTCCCCTTTCGCCTTCAAAGATGATGAGCAGGCTTCCTGAACCCTGTCATCGCTCACCCCTTCCTTGTCTTCTTTCATCTGTCTCGATCTTTCTTTCCCTTTTTCTTCTCCTCTTTTCTTTTACTTCCTCCCTCCCCCTCTCTCTCACGCAAGCGCAAACTTTGCATACGGACAATCAGAGACTCGCCACTTGCCACCCCCTGGCCAAAACCCCGTAGAGATCGCTTCTTTTCCCTTGGATCGACCACGGACACTGAGCGCGACAGATCACCTTTTTTTTTCTTTCTCTCCCCCGATATTGACCACAGGTGAAAGAAAGAGCGCCAGGGAGAGGGTTTGGGAGTACCCCTCGTACACGAGGGTCTCCTCCCCTCCCCCGCCTTCTTTCCCCCCGAGGGAGTAAATCAACCTATCGGACACCACTCCTCCTTCGGCTTCTTACCCGTCTCGCATGTCGTTCTCCCCAATCCCAGATTTCCCTCAACCCTCTCCGATCCTCGTGTGCCACTTGCGGTGAGCAGGGGAGTCGGCACTCACGCACGTCTCCACAGGTACCTCTTGCTCCGTCTGTATTTAAAGTCGCTTCCCGATCCTGATCCCTCCTCCTGACCCTCACGAGCGCGTCGAACCCAAGTCCAACCGTTTCCGTCCGTAAGGGAGGAAGGTTTCAAAACAAAAAACCAAGTGAGGATGCGGGTGCTCCTAGCAGGGGAGGGGGTTTCTTTTCCTTTTCCCCTTTTTCCCCTCCTCATTGGGATATCTTCAAAGTACATGATCGAAAGAGAGGGGGGACGAAGGCTGACAGGATCGTGCGGCTCGAGGGTGACGAGGTGAAGGTGACGAGCGAAAATGTTGATCACGATAACGTCCAAGAATCATAGATGAAGGCGAGGGAGTTCGAGGCTTCTCTTTTTATCGTCTTGCCTTCCTCTTCCACTTCCTGATTCCAAAATCCCCCCCCCCCCCCTTCGCTCAAGCATGCTTGTTATCCTACTTTCGACTGAAACTGGTCCCACAAAAAGAAAAACGAAACTAAACTTGAGTGAAGGGAACAAAGGTCATCCATCTAGATGCAGACCTTGATCCTTTTGACCAAGAGAAGAGGCTCGCCAGGCTGGACAGGGTGGGGGGGGGGGGGGCATAAGTTGATTGGGGTTTGTCAAGAGGGTATATATTGCTTTTCTTCGCATACGAATGGTTCACCTCTTCAATTTCCAAGGGATGCCGCCGTTGGGGTTGTCGCCTTTCCTCTTCTTGCCCAGACCGCCAAAGCTCTCCCTGACGATGAGGTGGAGGCAGGTGACGATGATGATGTCCTTCAACTCTTCCCTCGTGAGGCCGGCGCCGTCGTTTCCCAGCCCGGTCGTGGAGAGGTCCGGTAGGGGGAAGGGTACGGCCAGCTGGCCAACCAGCTTGGGATGATGAGGCGCGGGTGAAAGGGTCCCTATCGGTATCCTCGTCAAAGGGCCCAGGACCAGATGGCAGGTCCAAGGCGTTTCGGAATCTTCGGGGTCGGATTCTGAGCCAGAGTCCATCGCCCTGGTGTCCTCCTCTTCGTCGACAGCCGACGAGCCCGCGATCGAGGCGTCGGTGGACCTTCTAGGAGATCTTGTACCGGCGACGCTCGAGGGTCTGGACGAGGAGGATGGATCGACCGCCATGGAAGGGTGCAGGCTTCCCGTTGATGTCGAGTTGAGTGGCAGTTGCCCGTTGGACGGGCTTGAGGTGGTGGCGTTGTTGTGCTGCTGGGGATTGATCCCGGAGCCGTTGGCCGAGCTGGACGTGTTGGAGACGGCGCTGCCTCTCCTCGAGGCTCCGTTTCCGCTGTTGGTGTCCATGGAAGCCCGGAGATCCCTCGCCCTCCTCATCCTGTTCCTCTTCGACTCCCTCGCCCACTCGAACCTGACGGGGATCTCTCCAGGGGGAGGGTGGGATTCATTACCTCCCATCCGGTTGGTCAGGTTGAATCTCTTCCAAACGTTGGCGAGCACCGGGTTCTGCCCATCCGACCCGACCAGGCTCTCGTTCGCGACGTTCGTGAGATCCGGTACCCTCCTGGTCCACTTTCTCACGGTCCAGTAATACCCCTCCGTCCTCTTGCCGTCCGCGATGCCAGCTCCGGGCACGAGCTGCGGGATCTCACCGGACGGCGGGTGGAGGACAAGCGCGGCGTTGGAAGCGACGGCGCCACCGAGCGACTGAGCTTCTGGTCTTGCCGAGTCCGGCTTGGCCCCAGCCGCAGCGATCTTCCCCAATATGGTGTTCGTGCCGGGCATGACTGTGGCACTGGATCCGGCACCCGCCGTGGCGCCGCTTCCCGTCGTCATCGCCCCGCTCGGAGTTTGAGGCCTCACGCCAATGCTGAACCTTTTGAACTTGCTGAGCAGCTTTCCGCCCAGGTTGGCCTCGGCGCCTTTTGCCTCGTCAGTCATGGCCTCGAACGACGTTGGAGGTTGCTGCTTCGAACTGAGGAACGGACCCGAGGTGGCCATGGGAGACCCTTGGGCCACGGAAGAGTCGCTCCTGACGCCGGAGAAGACCGAGGCATCCTCGTTAAACGTGGCCCTGCTACGATTCGAGGGCGAGATCGATCTGATGGCGCCTCTGGTCCTACTCAGCGTCGCCAGATCGTTGTAGCCAGTCACGAGTTCACACGGCTCCAGCAGGCCGAATCCGTCGATCTCGACTCCCTTCTTGGAGTACTTGGCCACCCTCTGATCAGTCCCGGCGTCACTGACCGTGGTTGCCAAGATGTTGTGAAAGCTGAGGTTGTACAGGGGCGTCACCCTCCTCCCCGAACTGGTTGAAGCGACCGAGGCGGCCGTCGAAACCTCCGACCTTCCCGACTTTGAACTGCCGATCGAGTTGTTCCTCCTCAGAGTGTTCCTCACCTCGGCCGGCGACGCGCCGGGAGACCTGGCCGACTCTCCCGAGAGCCTCGAGGAGCCCGACCTGGAAGGTTGGGATTGAGGCATGACGAGCTGGATCTGGAGGTTCATCGGGTTGTTCTGCATCGAGGGTGGAGGTCGGACGATGACCAAGAGCTCTGGGGGAGCGATCCTCCGCCTCCTCTTCTGCGACTGCCGCTGGGCGGCCTCTGAAGCCGTAGCCCTGTGCGACAGACTTTGGTCCTCGGCCTCCCAGGCAGCCTCGCTGTCGACGCCTCCCAGCCTCGTGCTCGGCCCCTGGCTGGAAGGGATGGAGGTGGAGGAGGCGATCCCAGAGGCGTAGGACGAGACCTCGTCCAAGCTGCCCGTGGTCCTGGTCGGATGGTTGCGGACGTTGGGAGCCGGAAGGTCGCCGAGCTGCTCGGCAAGGGACGAAGTCCTTGGAACGTGCACCTTGCCATCCAGGGTTGCGTCCGATGCCTCCCTGGCACGAGGGTGGGTTTGGAGCCTCTTTCCGACCAAGTCGACCGGGGGCTGGTATTGGAACTGGTAGGGCGCCTTGGGGGTGACGGAACGGTCGATGGGAGAAGCCATGGGCTGGAGGCTGGGGAAGGTAGGAGGGCTGGAGGGCATCTCGAGATGAAGCGCTGACTGCGGAGGCTCAACTGTGGCCTCCGCTGCTGGCGACCTGGTTTGGCCCCAGCTAGCAAACATGTTTCCGATGGGCCGATCGCTAAGTGACCGAAGATGGGTGGAAAGCGGATAGATTAAGGAGAGGCACGGAGAGGGAGGGAGGAGTGGCTGGATCCTGTGTTGAGAGAGACTTGGAGGAAGGGGGGAGAGGAGGGAAAAGGGATGTTGTCCGGAAGGGGGTGAGGCTCGTATCGTGTGGATGGGAGGGTGGATGGATGGATGGATGGGGTGGCTTGGTGGGTTGGGGTGATGGCGAGGAGGGAAGAGGAGGGGGAGGGAGAAGGGAGGGAGAGAGAGTGTTGGGTGTTGAAAGGTGGACTGAGGGGAGGAGAGGGGGAGTGGAAGAGAAACAGGGGTCGGGCGGGGCTGAGCCTTAGCCAGAGAGTAGCTAAAAACGAGGGTGATGGTGGGTCAGAGTAGTGTGAGTGTGAGCGTCAGCGAGGTCGATCATTCTGATTCTTACCTTTTTTTTTTTTTTATTAATGTTGTTTGCTCCCCGAGAGGAACCACAAAGTCACAGGTGAGAGTGTGAGGTGCCCGATGCGAATCGTCATCCATGCCATCACACACACCCTCACTCCCTTCCCTCAGAACCCTGGCCCGCCCCTTTGGGATCAGATTACTCTCTCTCGAGCTGAAGAGGGGAAAGAAAAGGAAAGAGAGTAACAAGAAGAACGAAATGAAAGAGGTCGCTCCTCACTCGACTCGAGAACAGCCTTGATCAGGCTGGGATCACAACAACTCACACTCACCCTGTTTTGATGCATGGGATTCGATTTCCCCTACTCTGACCCCCTCTGTCAATCGAAACGCCCCGGAACCATGCACTATTCGACCTGGCCAAGGGGGAGGGTGGAAAGGCAGAGGCGATGAAATGAATGAATCGTCAAATGTTTTGACTCTCTTGAGAGGGCCCACTCGGGACTTTGTTTGACCCTTGCTCCAACTCTTCACTCGCCCCACGTAAGGTTTTGCTTCACGTCACAGCCTCCTATGCCCGCGGGAAACGCTTTCTTTTTTTTTTTTTCTTTTTTCTTTTTTCTTTTTTTGAAAAGGCGACTAGGGAAGGGCAGCACACGTAGTAAGTGTAAGACTACAAATGTGTGTGAATGCATGGCATCTGCTCGGTGGCAGATGCTCACACCATTACGAAGCGTAGGCAGGAAGGGTTGGTTTATCATGTGTGAAACCAGTACCGAAACTCGAATCCACCACCGGGCCCCCTTTTGTTATCACTCGCTCCAACCCTCCGAATGCAGCAAACCCGTCCCCCCTTCCACCCTCTCGCACAACGGAGGGGACCAGGCGAGCGTGAAGACCAGGGGCTTGAACCACGACGTCTTGCCACTGACCTTTGTGGAAAGGATTTGTCGAGGGAGATAGACATGGGAGTGAGTAGTGGTGTGAACCTCTGTTGCCAACGCTTCCTCACGCTTTGCTCCGACTTCCCTTCCCTACCTCGTTGCTTGCCCTTTCCCTCCCACACTCACTCGAACGACGTTGGATCAAGAAGGAAAGGGGAACCAAGCCGTTGTTCTCGTTTTGGGTCCTGGTTCGATCTGTTTGATTCGTTGGATTCGTCTCCTTTCCTTCACACGGTCATCCTCCATCACCCAGTTGGTTCCCTATCCGTTCGGAGGTCTCCATCCTTGCAACCGTCCCTCTCCGCGGGAAGGCGCGGCTCGTCCCTAACGTGAACAAGGGCTGGTCGGACGCAAGCTCACAAAATGAGGAAAGAGCCACGGGTGGAGTGTGTAGTCGAGAGGGTCGAAAGGAGACAAGAATGAAACAGAGTTGGGACAAAAGACAACATCACAATAGAGATGTGACAGCAGAAGAGAAAAGAAATGAATGGATGCATTAAGGGATGAATTGATTCAAAAAAAAAAAAGAACCAAGGTGGAAGGGTCCCAGGCTTTTGGCTGCAAGGTGAAGCAAGGTGAAGGTATCGCGCATGCGTCCCCTTTCTCTTCCTCCCTCCTCCCCCTGCTGTTCCACCCACAATGCCGTAACTACTGACTCGTTCCTTCACGCTTTTCCTCCTCTGTAAAAGGAAAAAAAAAAAATGCAACGCTCCTGTCTTGTTGACTCGCTTTCCAACCTACGATCCCGCCAGCCGCCGCCCAATCTCGCTCTGGATCGATTATGAACAAAGCGTGGGGGGAGAGGAAAGGGGGGAAGGGAAGGGGGGGTTGGGGGGGTTGTAATGTGAATCGGTTGGCGTGGTTCGTTACGAACGGGATCCGCGTTCCGTGAATACAACTCAGACTGGACAGGCGACCGACTCATTACGAATGACAGCGAGAGTGCGTGTCTCCCCCCTTGCAAGTTCCCCCCCCCCCCTGTTGTAATCGCTTTCGCGCTAAGACTGAATAAACACCATGCGACCGAAGCGAGCCAGGTCGAATCTGCGATCCAGAGTTGCGTTCCCGACTGATCAGCTTACGGCCCGACTGGGAGGAGGTCCCCAACCACAACCGGTTTGGACCGGAAAGGAGGGAGGGCTTGGGAAGAGAAGGGGCAAGGCAAGATTGAGGCCCGCGGATTTGGTACAAGGGGGGCGGATTGCAAGGTCTGAAAAGGTTGGAATCCGAGTTGCCCCCAAGAACAGATACGTTCCTGTTCTCTGCATTACATACGGTATGGACTCGACGCAGGGTTGACCTCCGCTTGATCTTACTGTAATCGATCATCACTCATCGAGGGACGATCAGATTCGTCAAGGTTCCCATCAAATGGCCGGCCGGAGCTTTGTGATTTTCAACCCCCTCGGCCCGAGGATCATCTTCCAAGCCGCTACCAGCCAGCCAACCGACCACCGTCTTGGGAAGCCAAGCTGGGAAAAGAAAGATGAAGGGGTGGAGGACGTCGACCCAACCAAATCTCTCGATGGTATGCTGGTTTCTTTTCCTCACCTCCTCCTTCCTCCTTCCTCCTTCCTCCTCTATTCGTTTTCAGTTTTTCCGAGTCCCCCTTGCCCTTCCGCGGAAACATTCGATCCATGATTTCCATGAACCAATCGTACGGGACTGTTCATCCTCAAGGGTCTCGACGTGGACGCGACACAGATCGTTGAAATAGAATTAGGGTTCAAGCTGAACCACATGGATCAAAACGACCAACTTGAAAGACACATGGCCGAAGACGAGGATGGGGATTGTGGCGGTGACACTGATTGTGCAGAGAGCATCCTCTCTGGTCGATGCGAAAGAGAAACCGAATTGTCTGTCATTCACTCTCATGCTGGCTGACAGATGGATCATGGATTCGTTTTTGCGTCCCTGGCCCTTTTGAGCTTCTTCCTCATTTTGTCCCCATTCTTAAAGTACACATCCGGTGAAATAAAAAAAAGAAACCCAAGACTCCCACTGGCCCGAACGTGCTAGTCTTGGTGGATACGATGCTCTCTTCAATCTCGTCTCGAGGGGAGAGTAGAGGGTGGGGAAAGAGAAAGAAGAGAAAAGAAAAGGGGGTACCGATGGGGTCTGGCCAGGTCACCCGATTCTCTTCCGATCCCGGAGACGAGCGGGAAGGAAGGGTTCATCATCCAAGGATGATCGAATTCGAAAAGCGTGCCGTGAGTACTCCGTTTTCCGGTCCCGGCGGGAAAAAAAAAATAAGAACGTAAAAAAATATAAACAACAAGAATAAGAAGAAAAAAAAATTATCGGTCAAAGTCCAAGGCGGGGGGGACGAAGGAAGCAGGCAAAAACCAAGTTTGCGGCAGCACCTATGTCGTTTCTCTACCTTCTTTTCCTTTCACTTTTCCTTTTCTTTTCGGTATTGGGGGGGGGGGGGGGGATCCACGTTGCGAGGAAGGACGGAGGTGGGAGGGTCAAGGTATCCCCCCCCGGACAATTTTTATTCCCTTTCCCCCCCCTTTGGGATCCCAACTTCCTCCCCCACCTTCTTCGAAGCACCAGAATCGCCCTCTCGTCGTAAACATGCGGATACCACTCCCCTGACGATGAATTCCCCAAAGGATACTGGACCCTGACTCTTCAGTCACAATCTCAATTCTCCATCTCAACTTCGCCGGTCGAGAGGAGTGCCGTTCGAGGCGTTCTCTTCCTCCAACCTCCCGCCTCTCCCCTTCCTTTCCCTCCCTCTCCTTCATCTTTCATCCTCTCCCCACCAAGTCAAAATCGATCTGTTTTGTTGGTCGGACATCAAAATTCGAATTCGGATCTTACGGGTGGGACGACAGGGCCCCGTCCTCCGATGGGTATAGCTGCGAAGGTGGGTTTCGTCACGTACGAGGTACAAGATGAGGACCATGATATGCGAGAAGTATTACATACGAGGACAAGGAGGGGAAGGGTGGGGAAGGAAAGCAAAGGGAAAGAAAGGTAAGGGAGAGCGAAAGGACGTGGAGCAGCGAACAAGGTGCCAACGGAGCTTTCCTCGCGATCGAGTACACGGAAAAGTAAACACCTAGGACACGTGGCCAAGCTAGGATTTCGCCCGAGTTCCCCCCCACCCTCATGGGCAAAAAAGTCTTTAAAGTTCAACGCTCATCCCAGCTCGAGAGACCTCATCACCTTCACCTTGAGGAGAGGCTTGCTCCTCGATCTCCTCATCGTCCGCTCGAGCTTGATCCTCGACTTGAGCATCCGCGGCACTTGATCCATCCCCTAGGCCATCGGTCCCATGATCCTGGCGATCACCTACGACCTCGTCTACACCACCTCCTTCGCCCTCCTCCCCTCTTCCATCTTCTTTTTGTGCCTCTGTTTGTCTTCCGTCCCTCCCACTCTCGTCCTCAGCTGGATCTCCCTCTCCCCCTCCGCCTTCCTCTCCTTCTCCCTCTCGCTGCCGCTCTCCGTCTTGCC
Source organism: Violaceomyces palustris (assembly GCA_003144235.1). Lineage (NCBI taxonomy): Eukaryota > Fungi > Basidiomycota > Ustilaginomycetes > Violaceomycetales > Violaceomycetaceae > Violaceomyces > Violaceomyces palustris. The sequence continues at coordinate 11,933 of KZ819882.1, read as the reverse complement.
TGATTTCATCACCACCTTGGCCGTCTCCTCCGCCGGAGACGTCGCCTACATCCCTGCCAGCCAACCGAGTGCTCCTCCTCAGAGTCTTCTCGCCACCACCACCCTCCATCGCATCGATCCCACCCTCCCTGCCTCTTCCGCTTCCCGCGCTCTCCAAGTCGGATTCTACTTCACCCTCGCTAGGGATCTCCTCGGTGACGTCCCTCTCATCTCTCCTGACCATCTTCTCTTCCCAGAGACTGGCGTGCAACAGCTTTTTCCAGTAAGGAATCTGAGCGTTTCAGGCCGAATCGTAGATAAGGATCGCAAGGAGAGGTTCAGTCAGATCCGGCCAGTTGATCGCTCAAAGCCTTGTCCAAACGCTTCAGGAAAAGTTCGAAGCGAAAGAGGGGTTTGGGACTAGAAAGACAGTGCTCACCTTCAATCCCTCCTTCCTCATCCTCTGAAGCTCGTTCCTGCTCTTGTCCTTGAGTTGAACATTGTTCCACCTTTTCAGCGTTCTGCTCTTCTTCCCGCTGGGGCCATGGAGCTCGAGGACGGCGGAGTAGACTTGGAACTTGGGCTTCGTCTTCTTGTACCTCGCGATCCTGTACAGCGTCTCCAGCAAGCAATCCGTCTCGGCCTTGGTCCAATACCTTCTCCCATTCACGTTAGCTCCCGTAACGTACAGATTTGTCCCCTTGTGAGGTTTGACTTTGAACCCCTGAGCCGCCGCGGGCCTGCCATTCTCCGGCAGCTCCTCCTCCTCCAGCTCATCAACCTCTTCTTCCTCGTCCCCTTCCCCTCCTTCCCTCTCCTCTTCCTCACTGACTCGGTCCTCTCCCGGAGATCCCAAGACAGAACCCGCGGGTCCAAACCTCCTTCTCTTCCGGGATGGCTCGGCCTTGAACACTTCTTCGACCCTACGAGATGAGCCCATTCCATTCCTTGAAATGCTGGCCGACCCAACGTCCCTGCCCCCAAAGCCAGACGAAGGTGCCGATCCCAGCATTCCGTCCCTCATCCATCCGACAGATCTCGGAATATGAAAGTTCTCCAAACCTGGCCTGGCCCTCTTCTTCCTGGCGATAGCTTCATCCTTGGCCCTCCTTCTAGCCAAGACGTCGGGATCCTGATCACCTTCAAACTCGTCCTCGTTTTGACTTTCGTAATCTCGAAATCGCGGGGCTTCGGGCGGTGAATGTTCAGCCGCTGAGAAGTCGACATCTTCGCCACCCCCCCTTTCGAACTCGAAGTCGTCTTGCTGATCCAACGAGGGGAGGTGAACATCTTCTTCGCCTAAAGATTGATCAACGGAGTTTGCTTCTGCCCTGCGCCCCTGTCCAGGCTCGGTGTCACGTTCGGGATCGAGGAAGGGCTTGCCGTTCTCACCGACCTGATCCGTCGTGGCTGAGGCTTGTGATACCTCTCGGCCTTTCACCGGCGTGGAGTCCCCCTGTCCTTTTGAAGCTTGAGATTTGGTCTGCCTCTCAGATCTGGCAGAGAAGGGGGCCTCTGAAGGAATCACAACCTCAGGGATCAACCTCGTGCTCCTTCTCGAAGGGGTCTTCGGGTCCGACGTCTCGGTTTTGATGTTGCCGGCATCAACATTCTGAGCAGCCTCAGCTCCATCCTTCCCATTATTCCTTCTCCGCCTCGACGGGGTCTGCTGGACCTGACGGCTCCTCCTGGCAGAAGACCTGGTCACCCTGCTGAATTCGGTAACCGCTTCAGATTCAGCGCCGGCATCCGTGGCACTCTCCTCGTCATTCTCAGTCTCAAGGTCGATGTTGATATCGGCTTGAGAGGCGCGATCGAAGGAGGTGATGCTCTGCTTACTCTTGACCTTGGCCTTGCCTTTGCCCTTCCTCCTCCCGTCCCTCTTCGACAGGTGGCCTTCCATGAAGACATCTTCCTCACCTTCCACCCCCTGGGAATCGAAGCGGCTCTCTCGCACCCCTTTCCCCGTGTTTTCGATCAACCTGGGTTTTTGATTGACCACCGATGTCCTGACAATCTTGTTCTGACTATCCAGCCTCAGCCTCGAAGCCTTTTCTCGTGATGGGGATTTTAACAGTTCGTTGACTTTGGCATTCTTGATCCTTACGGTCTCGTCTCCAGCATTTTCGGCTTCCGTGTCCGTACCCAGCGGGGCTGTTGAAGGCTCAAAAGATCGATTGACCTTCCTTGAAACTGATGTTTTCGATTCGGATGTTCTTACGGTCTCCGCCTTGATTACATCGAAGACCGAGATGTTATGAGGCGGGGCCAAAGTCGGTTCGCCGGTATGACGCTCATGCCTGAGTCTCCTCGCACTCGGAGGGCTTGACGGCATGTTGATGTCGACGCTGCTACTTCTAGGCAGAGAGTCGAAAGTGATTGGAAAATTTTCATCTTCTGATCGGGAGATCTGACTAAGCTCCTTCCGTACTCGCTCTTCGTCTTCCTCCTCTCCCGTCTCCATCTCCATCTCTCTCTCGACATCCTCCCCACCTTCGGAGCCTGCCCTCTCGAATTCGTAAGCCATCTCTGCGAGGGCATCAAGCTTCTGAGTTCTGGTGAGCTCTGGCTCCTCCATGATTTCCTCACCCTCTACTCCCTCGTCCTCTTCCTGATCATCGATGCTTTCATCATCACCTGAAAGATCCGCGACCATTTCCTCTAGCCAAGCGCCTTGGAGGGCTTTGAGCTCTTGCGTTTCGATGAGAGGTGAGAGCCTTTGAGCTATCGTTCGCCTAGCGTTTCTTGGGGTTGATTGACTGGGACCCACGAGCGCTCTTGATTCGTCAATGATTCGGCCGTCCGCTACAGAGCTTGCTTCAATCCTGTCCGGAAGATCAACTTCGATGCTCTCCTCCTCGCCTTCTTCTTCCTCATTTTCCTCCTCCTCCCCATACTCTTGGTCCTCCTCGTCTCCTTCAGAAGAAGAAGTCGATTGCCGGAGATCGGAGGACGGGGCATCCTTGCTGGCGTCAAGCTTGTTTAGGATCTGCTGAAGACTAGATGAGCCAAGCTTTGTGTCGACTTCGCGAACAACGTCCTTAATATACCTTGTAAGATCGGAAGCCGTCTTCTCGAACGGCCATTTCTCCTGCATGGTCCCTGTGTCGTACAGGAGGTCTTGAAGCTGGCGTGTGAAAAGGAAAGGAAAGGAAGCAACCGGGGGAGGGGGAGAGATGGGAGGGTATCGCTGAGCAATTGAGCTGGCACAACCTTTCTTGATTTCGGATCGTGCCAGCGATCGGGTTGACAAGTTGATGATCTACAACTCTTCGTCCACTTTCGTGTTGCATAACTCACCTCAGACTTTCTCACGTTGGCGAAGGTGCTGTACCTCTCGATCGCTGCTTTCATCTGATCTCGAGTCATGCTCCTATGCTCCTTGAGGCTTGCCAGGCTGCTCCTGATGATGTCGGAGCTCATCATCTCTTCCAGGTCGCCTTGCGACAGTTCCTTGGCCTCGTCCTCGTCCATCTCACGCCTCTGAACTGATTCCACCTTCTTTTTTAAGCGGTAAATGAAGATCTGAGTGCTGATATCGAGCAGGAGGGAGAGATTCTCGTCGTTGATTTGCCACGTCTGGGGAAGAATCCATCGTAAAAAGACCCTCCTAGCGTCGTTGAGCTCGTTCAAGTTTCTCAGGTCTTCTCGGTAGAGCTCCTGCCGTCCTAACTTTCCACCTTTCCCAGGTCTCAACTTGGAGAGGTCGTAAGGGATCTGATAAATATAGTGGACGAAAGTTGCGCAATTGGCCATATTCATGCTCTCCTCGAAACCTTCGGGAGTGTAGTCCTGTCCGGCAAGCAGCGACCTAGAGACCTGGGGCAGATCGATAAAGTGCCGGTGATACTGACCCTCCGCTAGCAGCTGGTTGGTCTTGTAGGATTCAAAAGGCTCCCAGTTCCTCTTCATTGCTTCGAGCGATTCCTCCTTCCAGCCGTGTTCTTCCAGGTCCATGTAATAGCTCAGGACGCTTCTTGCGTTGATGGTAAGTACCTCGCACCTCTCTTCCAAGGTGGGAACATCGAGTCTTCCATCTGGACCGACAAGAGATTGCCTGAGACGTTGGCGATTTCGCGACAAGGTCGTTTCCTCAGACAGATCGAAGAAAGACTTTGTGGTGGTCGAGCCATCTTCGTATTCGATCGGAACGCTACCAGAAGCCCTCCTGCTGAGCCTTTCACCCGACGCACGCCGTTCTGTCCCTTCTCCCACTGAAGGGGCGAAGCTAGCCTTCAACCTCCTGCTCGGATTGGGATCCGAAGGGGGTTTGAAATGCAACGTCTGCTGAGCCGATCGTTCAGAACGGCTGTTGGGTAAGCTTCTCCGCTGACTTCGGTCCTGCTCGATCAACCTCGAGGTGTACTCTTTCTTCAAGGAAGACTTGGGATTGGAGTTCGAGGGTGGCGGCAAGCGTCCCACGCCGGCTGTGGCTAAAGTCGTCCTACGGGATGGAGCCGCAGCATTTCTCAAAAATCTGGATGATTCTGATCGAGACGCTCTGGCCTGGTTCGAACCTTTCGCTGCCCTTGGAGTGCCTTCATCCACGAACCCCGGAGCCAGTGCATATTCGAGAGCATCTCGATTCGTGCGACTAACCCCATTCCAACCATCTGGCCCAACACTTGCATCGCTGGAATCTGATGGCTCTTCGGACACCTCGGGTGCACGAGGCGGTCGCTCAAGCTGCTTTAACTGGGTAATCTTACGAGGCGACCTACGCACAGATGCGACCGCGTCCCCGCGACCGGTGCCGATGGGCCTGTAATTGAGAGGACGGGCAGAAGAGGACTCGCCGACCTTTGACCTCGTCTCCATCGGGTCGAAAGTCCGACGAGACGATGTAGACTGGGTTGTCTGACCCGCAGCGGACCGAGGTTGAGGAAGTCGGCTCGGCCGCCTGATGGACGACGTGGACATCTCGGCCCGACCTTTGCCACCCTCCTTCAAACTATCACTTTTGAAAATGAAAACAATGGAAACTTTCTCTTGTCTATTGGGTCCCTGGATGAATGCTGCCGGAGCCAAGCCGTTTTGGTAGCTGAGGAGAGTGCTTGGGGGGAAATATGCGTAGGGCCAAGAAAGGGAAGAGGTGGTTTCGATTTGATCTGCGTATGGCGAAGTAGAGGGCGGACTGGTGGATGAGATAGATTGCTGTGGCGGTCGTTGAAGAATCTTCTGTTGCTCTCGAAAACTCGAGCTGCTGCCCACTTCTCCTTTCTTCCCTTTTTTTCACCTGACTCTTCGTCCTCCCTCACACCTCTCCCGCTCCCTGCTTCGGTACTGATGACCAAACAAAAAGAAAAGAGGAAAAAGAAGAGGAAAATAAAAGAAAAGGAAGAGGTGATAGATGGTATACAGGTCCTGGGAGGACGATAGGGAAGGAAGGGTGGAGGTATGGTTGGTTGGTTGGTTGGGAGCATTTGGTCTCCTCTCAACCCTAAGAAGGTGGGGTTCTCAAGCGCGTCTAACCTTGGTGACTTTTTCACTGGCGCGCACGGTTTCACTCCGCCAGTCTGGTGTGGGTCCGCTTTTTTTTTTTTGGGCCACGCGTTGAATCATTCTGTGACTGTGTGATTCTGATTCTCACTGCGACCTCTGCTAAAGTCACACTGACCCCCTTTCACCTTCATCGTTCCAATCGGGGAGTCTCCATTCTTCCCGATCCATTCCGATCGCGATTCGACTTTTCCAAGTGATCCAAGTCCATACCACACACTTCAAAGGAAACGCTTTCGTTCCCTGCATCAGCCGATAGAGGGCACACAATTGTGAATCCACTTTGAGCAGCACAACAGCACAGAGGGCCACACGAATGCCTTGACGAGCACGATTTCGTTCATCGCTCCATTTCATTTCGTTCCATTCCAAACACTCCTTTGATAAAAACCCTACGTTTCAAAGAGGAAGGATGAGGGAAGGAACCGGACCTTGGTGATCACGGGCAGAGAGGGGACCTCCCCGCCTTTACTGGGCCTTCAAGAGCCTTTCCTCGGCTGCTTTGAAGTTGATCACATTCCAGACATTCTTAAAGTAGTCTGCAGTGGCGTGAAGGCGAAGGTGAGGCGGAGAACGGATTTAGCAACACTCTCATCTCCTCAAGGAGGTGATTATCAGAAAACGAGGATGAGAACGAGGAGAGAGAAAGAAAGGAATGAAGGAGTTGGGGGGGGAGAGGTCATCGAAATTCCACGGCCACCACTCACCGCCCTTGTTGTTCTTGTACTGGAGGTAGAAGGCGTGCTCCCAAGCATCAACTCCGATCACTGGGACGTGAGCTGTGAGAGGGGTGACAGAAAGAGTCGTGAGCGTTCCTGCGCAACGGACGATCGTCAAATTGCCCACCTTCCTTGGGTTTTTCACGAGAAACGTTCGGCTCCTTCCATCCCCTTTCCTCTCACACCAACTCACAGAGCAGTGGATCCTGATTGGCGGTGGTGAGGATATCGAGTTTCTTGGAAGTTGGGTTGTAGCCCACCCATCCCCATCCGGAACCCTGCACAGCGGCGATCTGGGCGTTGAACTTGGCCTTGAGCTGTTCGAGTCCACCGAAATCCCTATCGATGGCATCCTTAAGCGCACCAGCGTGGAGCTCACCGCCTCCCTGCGACTGGGGTGCGAGGTTGGCCCAGAACAAGGTGTGGTTGATGTGACCTCCCCCGTTGAAGTTGATCGCCTTTTGGGTCGCGATCGCCGTCTTGACGTCCTTGGAGTGAAGAGCCTGGGCGAGGACCTCTTCGGCTTGGTTCAAGCCATTGACGTAGTTCTGGTGGTGCTTGGTGTGATGGAGCTCCATGATCTCGCCAGAAATGGCTGGCTCGAGCGCCTTTTCATCATCATCATCGATAACAACAACAATATGGAAGGGATCATGAAAAAAGAATCGGAGAAGGGTGAATCAGTATCAACCAGAGAGGGAGAGGGAAGGGAAGCATTGAGGCTGGGTTTTGCACATCTCCAGTTCTATAATCTGATCATGCATTATACATACACCGTAGTCGTAGGCAAGGTCAGGCAAGGTGTGCTTGGATCTGACAGAGCCGGCGCCGGCACGGGCGAAGGCGGCAGCTTGGCGACTGGAGCGGGAGAGAGCGGTTCTGAACATGGCGAAAAAGGTGTCCTTTGGATATTGGTGCCTTGGAGGGGATGGAGGTATGATTACTGGATAGTAGACGGGATGAGGGAAGGGAAGGAAGGTGTGGGCTTAAGGAACGAGTGGGAAAAGGTGAGGCGATGACCAATCGGGCAGCATGCTTAGGGTCGCTCGCTCACCACTCACCACTCACCACTGATCTCCATGCCCGGAGTGGAGGACTAGACCATCATCAACCACTCACGTTTTCTGACCCTTCTTGCGTCACTCATACGGAGAGCTCGACTTCCTCTCAAGATCGACGGTCACGTGATCAACGAGAATCCAAAGGCATCCATCGTCCACGGGCCACCTTCTTTTCCCCTTGCTCAAGATGGGAAATGACCAACGCTGTATCTACCAAGACTCTCGTGACACCCCCTCCGATGAATGCTGCTTCTTAGCTCTCATCGTCTACAGGCATACCTCCCTACCTCTGAATGGTTCACGTCAAGGTGCCAAGCAGAATCCAGAATCCTTGAACATATCATCATTGGAAGAACGAGGCAAGAAAGGGAAGAAGGAACAAAGAAAGGCGTGGCGGGTGACAAGTCGACAAGGGAAGGAAAAAAGGAAAGAAGGAAAAGAAAGAATTTTTTTTGCCAATGTCTCCCCCAGTCCCGCAAACGCCCTTCGAGCTTGCAGAGTCCTTCAACAGGCTCCCAAGGCTGGAGAATTCGCCCAGCGGGAAAGTGAACAATGAATGGATCTTCTCGGTCAGGAAAGTTGATATCGAACCGCCAGGCCTGGTCCTGCACATGACTAACACGCCTTCGAGGTATACCCACGTCGAAAAGCTACCAGTTGATCACACTGCCTTCTCCTCCCCTTCCAAGCTGGGGCTCCCGATAGCGCTCTGCCTGATGAAGTCCTTCGTAGAGGGTCTGGGAACATCGCACTCGCTCCCTAACGAGAGGATCCGGCCATACGCTCCATGGAAGTGGGGTGTGGGTCCTCAAGATTCCGTGCTGGCCAAGGAGGTTGAAAAGTGGCTCAAGTCGCTCAAGGTAAGGGAGGAGCTCAGTAAGGTCCAAGTCTTTGGGGAGGATGACAAGAAGGTCGAGGATCAGGTTTGGGAGGATTTCTTCAAGACGCTCAAATCTGCCATCACCCTTTGAAAGACAAGGCAGTCCCCCCCCCCCCCTTCCCCCGTCTTCTTTCTTCCCCTTGGGTGTTCGAATCAAGGACGTGACGGCCTCCTCACCTTTGCATTCGCATCTCTCTTCTCAAGAGTCACCACCCCAAAATAGTTCTGCACACTTCATCTGCAAGGAGGGTGGGGAAGTGACAGGGCATAGAAGGGTATTCCCGGGTTCTTTCGAACGGAATGGAACCGTTCCCCAGCCCACGGAGGACCTCGAGGATGTGGGGGAAGTGGTGTGACACGTTTATGGAGGAACGGAGAGAGCTCCGAACGCCTGGTCGACAATCCACCAGACCACTAGCCTTCACATAATTCGATGCAAAGAGAAGACACGGCCATCTTCAAGCCCCCCGGACTTGGACCAACCTCGGAAAAGCTGTGCTCCCACGGTCATGGATCTCCTTCGTAATGATACAGGGCGCGCTTGGAGGACAAAGTTTGTACGTCACCGCGGTCATCATCCCGACTTGGCTCGCCTCCAGCGGACCCAGTCTTCACTTTAGGCCTTGGCCTGCCTTTGATCGGCACATTGATCAGGCAAAGACATCATACCAGCTCGCGCTTACCAAGCCAAAGGTCAGAGGAAACAGGCGACTTTGTATGAGAAAAAGAAGTATCCGCATGACTTTGATTCTATTCATATTCACTAACACACTAGATCAGTGACCCCCCACCCCCCGAGTCTTCCCTTGGGGATCCTTTTTTTTATTTCTCTTTTCTTCGTCTCCTGCCAGAGCCAACACCGCTTCATGTGTGAATTTTTCCTAGTTGGTGCAAGGCATCCCCTTTTTCCCCATCTCAAATCAAAAATAGAGCCAATAATTCGTTCATCTCGCCGATCCTCTTGGTCCGCATTTCTCAGATGGCGATGGCTTTTTCAACCCAAGCACGAATTTTGTAAAAGTTTTGGTTTTAAGTCCAATCTTGGCACACGCACGCATCGTTTCGACCACAATCCCTATCCCCCCCTCTTCTCTTCTTACCCCTCCAAGGGAACGTGGGGAAGCTGGTGCTCGGATGGCTTGCGAACCAGGGTGGTTCACGGCTAGTTTGCAAATGACGAGGTAGGGAGGAAACTGCGAAGAGTGCGAAGAAGAAGAAGGGGAAAAAAAGGTTCGAGAAATGGAAGACACGGCAAGAAACAAGATCGAGTTTGGAGGACGTGGCCACAAGGGTCCCACCCATCCTTACAGTCACATGTCTTTTTCGAGGCAGGCTGTGGAACGTGGCAAGGGGGGGAGTGAAGCAAGGAAGTGGGAGATGTGAGGGGATTGGCTGGATAATAAGCTCCAACCATATCATAATCTCCTTACCCCACACAAGATACCATCGCATCACATCGCATCGCATGGCTATGCTCCCTCAGAAGGGAAGAGATGATGATGATAAGGAAAAGTGTCGCCGGGGCTCAGTTCTGTGAATGTTACATGGATGAAGAGTTGGGCGTGTGTCTGTGTGTGTGTGTTGCGCGTGTTGTGGATGGTGGTTACGCCGGTTGGGTGGAGGGGTGTGCATGTACTGTACATATGTTGGGGGTTCGGATGTCTGGGCAAGGCTTTCGGATTGGACGGCCTTGACGGGGGAAGCGTGGGGTGGTGAAGGACTATGATGGATCGGGAGTTGGATCCAGATCGGGATGCGTATGGTTCCGGAAGAAAGCAGACACTTCGGATGCAACCTGCGTTTCCCACCTACTTCGGCCACCGCAGGAAACCGGAGGAGAGAGAAGAGGATCGGAATTTCGGTTGAAAAAGTGGAAAGATGGAAAGAAAGAGGCAAGGCGCGGCTCAACTCGGTCCCTCGCACCGATGGTTTGGAAGGAAAGGGGGGGGGGGAGGGCTTCGGTTTGAGTTCGAATTCAAGAAGATTTTCGCGACGCTTGCGGAGATGGAAAAATCTACTTGGCCTCTCAAAAATCAAGTCGTGTTCCTTGTAACTACAGTTAGAGCGAGTGTTTGGACGCGGATGTCAAAGATTAGAAGGCGACTTTTCGCTTATTCGAAAATGACATCGTGGTGTGTTTCAGCACACACAGTGGTAGTGCACCTCATTGCCAGTGTCGGAACGGTGCCCCCCTCGGCAAGCGGCAAAGCAAAGGGAGGGAGGGAAGAAAATCAATTTGTGAGCACACAGTCGGAGTGAACATGTCTTTGCGGGTATGATTTTCACCGTGGATCGTTTCCTGTTCAAGTTCGGCTTTTCCTTCCCCTTCTTCTCAGTGCAGATCACCAAAGGAAGAAGAAGGATGATTTCAAGGAGGGGAGGAAACGAGCAGGGGAAACGGTCCGAGTTGTGCCAGAACCCTTTTCCTTTTCAACAAAGGGAGCTAAAATAAAAAGAAAAGCGAAGGGGCAAAAAAGAAAAAGAAAAAAAAAAAACTTTGTCGTCACTTGACTCGACATCCATCACTCCCTTCCTGGCCAATCGCAGAACTGAATAGCCGCCCCGGGGCTAGCCGCCACCGTCCACTTTCACCATACCATAAGCCAGGTTGGGAGTTTCGAAAATGGGATGAAGAAACGCATACAACACAGCAATCCGCGAATGAGAGCCAGAGAAAGTGGTTGTATGCGATTCGGTGGAGATGCTCGTGCCCTTCTTCACCGCATACACACTTCCCCTCTCCTCTGGCCCCAATAGGCTTTTGAATGGGAATCAAACCAGGGAAGCCCTCCTCCCTTAGAGCCAAGGTACGAATGTAGACTCGACCATACCCATCTCATTAAGATTTTGGCCCTGGCTGTGGGTTCCCACGACTTTGCAGACCGGACCACCCATTGGTCCCATCGATTTCGTATCGTCAACGACTCGTCTGGCATACTCAGTGGCTAACGAGCTTTCTTTCCTTTTCCTTTTCATCCCTGCCCTCCTTCTTCCCTGCTCGAATCGAATCCCTTTCCCATCTCTCGGGCAACCACACCATTCGCCCACTTTGATATCTTGATCTGATGCATCTGCTCCTCGTGCTCGATTTAGCGGCGCTCGAAAAAAGGGGGAGAAGACCCAAACCTCCTCCGTCCGCTCCGCAACCAGAGTTGAAGAAAAACTCTCGCCGCAAACGCTTGGCTCATATTTTCGTCGACTTAGCGTGAATGCTGGCAAGCCTCCTCGGATCTTGCCAAGGCAAGGGTTGAGATCCAGATCCTTTCATCGTGTGCGTTCATTTGCAGGAGGTGAGCATGCATGCTTCCCGTTCGTCCGATTCTGGCACGATGAGTGAAACTGGAGAGATGAAGGAGGGAACCCAAAGCACCCCTTGGAGCCATCCATGTGGCAAAGGGCCTGTAGGAAGAGGGAAAGGGTCAACGGTGGGGCAGGAGGAGGGGTTCACCACTCAAGGCCCTTTCATATTGAGACAGAGAAACAAAAAAGAAGACATTCGTAAAAGGCTGAGGTGGAAATCATCTCCCTCCTCAACCACCGTCCTAATCACCGCGAGGCATGTCCGGCCAAGGAATGGTGAGGAGAAAAAGGAGGGGAGGGGAGGAGCGAGCGAGCGAGCGAGGAAACTGCTTGCCTTTGGCGCTCGAGTGCTGCCGAGCCGATCCAATCACAAAGCGCCAGGGTGGAATTCGGAGTCGAGAGAAGCAAGGCTGAGGCTCGGTGGTTGGTGGGGTCACAAGATCCTGAGTCACTTTCCAAGCGATGGCAGGTAAGAAGAGGTTCAAGGTTTTTTTT